>JAAGNO010027671.1:8614-21202 GCA_033439905.1 Ceryle rudis
AAGGGCCGCGGCGCGGGCTCCTCTCCACAAGGGCTCCTCAGGAAGTATTCAGCTGCTTCCAACGACAGTTCAAAAAAGACTATGGTGATGGTCTTTTTTCAAACTTTCCTGCTGATAAAAAGGACTTTTTAGCTCCTTCCTAAAGGGCTAAGTTGCCTCAGAAGAAGTGCACTGCAAAGCTACCATATAAGAAGAGAAGGAAAGAGACCCTGTGGAAGTTTCTCCTCGCCCAGAACAGATTGAGTTCACCACAGACCAGAGGTGAGATGGGAGATGTGCACACTGACAGGGAGGGAAGCTTGTTTTAGATGTGGAAGGAGAGAACCATTGAACCCAAAGGTGGGCAGTAAGAGTACTTGTGGAATAGGCCCACAATGGTCATGGTGGTGTTGTTGCACAACTGGTTTCTTCACCTCGTATGCAAAAACCAGTCAACACACAGAATTAAGATATTGGAGATATTTGGTTTTATTCCTATTCTGCATATAAAAGAGTGCCAGGCTATAATTTGCAAAGCTAGCACACCTTTTGAGAAATAACCTGGGTTTTATATACAAAATAACAAAAAAAGAGAAACTACAGTCAAGTAAGTGATTGGTTAGTTATTGTCACTATGAGAGCAGAAATGTACCAGTCTCTTATGTCAAGACTTCTACTGTCTTCGAGAAGAAGGTCTGATTCCTTCCTCCCTCCCCCACCCCCAAACTACACAAGCCCACCTCGTTGCAAAACTTGTAACTTTTATGATTGTTAACCCTTTTCCTTTGACAACAGTGGTGATGGCAGCAAAAGTACATAATGACTAAGAGGAGGTCAAAAGTCAGGGCAGGCTAAGAAGTACAAAATAAAAGCAGAATTTCCGGTTGTTCATGTGTTTTTAAGTTTTTGGGACTGACAGTATTGTAGAGCTCTGATTTTATTTATATTTTAATTTTTAAGTTATCATTTCAGTTGCTTAAAATTTTCATAGAATTTTCCTGAAACTTTCAAGGTGAACTTTAAGAGCAAAGCTGATATCTAGCATGGAAAAATTCAACAGTTAAAAGTGACTGAGATTTTAACAGTATAAACTGGTTGGTTTTGTTAATGCCATATTCAGTTTAAATCTCTCTGTTAAGTATTAGTAGATGACTCTTGAAGTATGAGTCCTTGTGCAGGTGTTTGGGTTTGTACATGGCCGGGCAGTGCTCAGGGGAGCTTAGTGACCTCCATCCATCCTGTGGGGTTTTTGCCCTCTTCTCTCTGTAGTTGTCTCAGCAAAAGTGAGCTTGTTCTCTGCTCTAGGTTTTGCTGACTGCAGAAAAATCTCATTTCAACCTGAGTTATGAATAGTTTTACTGGCTTTTTGGAAACGTCGTTATTTAGCTAATGACATGCTGTTTTATTCTGGAAAGAGGGAAACGTGATTCTTTGCGCTCACGATGCTCAGGTGGTGGTCAGAATTAAAGTATTGCTTGTGCAGTAGGGACTGTTCCAGTAAGTGAAACATTCATCTTAAAGAAAAAGTCTCTGTATCTTACCTGTTGTATGCTATTTGCTGGTTATTTCCAGAATGTGCAAGGACAGAGATTCAAGGCTGTTTGGGTACAATCTGTGGCATTTGCCTTTGAACTTCTCTCTAGCGAATCTGTGAGCATAAATGCAGTCAGTTTGAGTTTAAAGTAGTAGAGGACACGCTCTCCAGTAACGCGGCATGATACAAGGATATTGAGAACATTAGAGAACACGGTGACTTCCTTCCATCCTGAAATGCCATGTTTATAGTGCCACTGGACTTGCTAATTCCTCAGGAGCTTGAGTAGCAGTTGCTGTTTTCCACCATCTAATTGACAACACCAGAGCTCACCTGACTCCTTTGACTTGTGCACTAAGCTGTTTGATGGCCCTCCTTTTGGTACTGAGGTCATTGTGTAGCTGATACTGTGTGCATATTCAGACATGTACGTGCACGTGGTCTTTTTATGTGATACCGGGTTACAGCTTTGTGAAAATGTGAGTGGACTCACCTTTTTTTAAATCACGTTTGTAATCTAAAAATATTTGAGACAAAGGAAGGCAGTTATGTGGTAGGGCAAAAATTTATGTAATTCTAATGAACGTACACAACAGATTCAAGATTTCTGAGGCAAAATACAAATTCATGACAATACAAAATTGATTAAGGTTTCATTTAATGTGGTTAAATGGTTTCAGAATTATTCTTTCTTGCCACTGCGGTGAAAAATATATCACTGGGCTCAGAAATTGAGTATCAGGAATCTGAACCCAAGTACTGTGAAAGCTGATGGATTTAGTAGAATTTATATGTGATTTTTAAAAATTTTTGTGCGTGTGTTTTTATGTTTTTTTTTTTAATGATTTATAACTTCTTGTATTAATGTCTTGAGTTTGGGGTTTTTTTTTGAGAACCTGCTCAGCAGTGAAGTCCCACACTGACTGCAGCTCTGTTGGGGGCCTGCCAGCAAGTGGTTTTGGGCAGATTGGAAGAAAGGCAAAAAATTCTAGAAGGCATGCAGGAAATAGGGAAAGTATCAAGTACCTGACACCTCAGTGTAGTCTGGGAAAGCATATGGTTCAGATCCAGGTGAAGTCTAGTGGCTGTGTAGTTTTGCTGTACTTATGTTTTTGCACTCTCTGCTGCTCATGGACATTGTATTTCTGATTGTAGGAGACTTGTTGATCCAAGAAATCATTAGTGTTTATCATGTAGTGGCTGTACTTTTAAGTGAAATTTTGAAGAGGATAAGATAGAGTTTTTAATTTGATTTAATAAATTTCATGTAGGGAAATATATTTTTTATTAATTAATATTTCTAAAAAGCAGTTTTAGGAACAATATGTAACAGCTATACATTGAAGACCATGAAAAGCAAGAGCTGTGCAAAATCCTAACCCTGCCCCAAAATTCACGTGAAGTGACCTCTCAATATGTCAGACTCAGTGCTGCAGGACCTGACTGCTCTCTGAGAGCTGTCAGTATGGATAGAAAGTGTTTCCAGTTCCTGTGGTGGTTTCTTTTAAGATCACACTGGTCGCTGGCAAGTACTACAGTTAATAACATGGTGTATAGGATGTGACATGAAAATAAAGACAACTACTAGACAGTTTAAACTGTCCTCTAGTTTCTTTTAGCTTAGAGGAGTGAGGAAAGAATATAGAAATACATTACTACAAGTAAAAAGATCACAAAAAATCAGAGTATGTTTATCTAAAACATATTCCATGCCTTTCCAAAGCATATAGATCAGAAACAAACTGCAATACTTCTCTTGGGGGGAAAAAAAGCTATGAAAACAAACAGAAGAATGTAACAACCTTGTCCCTTAGTAATAATAATGTAAAGAAAGGACTGTAAGGAATGACAGTGCTGTTTCAAGGGCACTTCAAAGGCTTAAGGTGTTTGTTGTTATTCTGTGGAAAAGGAAAACATTCAGAATATTTGTGAAACAGTTCTTTTAGGAAAGATAAATGTTGGGGGTTTTTAAATTTTATTTTACTTTGGTCTCTGAATGGTATTGTAAACCTGCCCCGGAGTCCAGAAGCTTTCTTGTCCAAACTCGATCAAAAGGGGTGCTTCAGTATTATCCAGACTGAGGGATTGCACTGTTTTCAGTACCCACAGGTTTGTATGTTACGTTCTCAAATAACTTGTGAAGTAACTTTTGAATTTCCTCTAGTGTTTTCAGTGTAGCATGTAGGAGGTTCACAAAGTGCTAACGGAATACCTTTTCCCCTTGCTGAGTATTTGCACTAGTTTTACCTTCACAAGCAGTGGCACCTGCTGAACGCGATTATGGCCAAAGTAGGCTTTGTACAAGGAGGTGCACAAACAGGAAAAGCCTGGTTGGTATTCATAGCTGTGTGCTTTGCTTCAATCATAAAAGCAACACGGAATCAGCTCAGGAAGGGCAGTAGTCCCTGGGCTAGACCAGCAGTGCTTGTGTAAATGGCATGGGTTCTTGTGCCTTAGTATCTCCAGCTCTGAGTGACCTGTACTTTGAGTGAGAAAAATAACTGTTTAAAAAACAGATTTTAACTATGCATATTCTGTAAGATAGATCTAAATATTAGTTGCAGATGATAGCTAATAATTTTAATGTTTTCAGTAAGTAGCGAAGTAAGCAGAAAAACACAACAAATGAGATGAGCTTGCATCTGAGCTATTGTCAGAGTAGCTACTACATTGGGACTTATTGCTGCTTTTTTTGTGAAACATTTGGAAAGATGTGGAACTAGATTTGTTTTGAAGTAGTAATACTAGCTGCAAGTTAGGAAGAAAGAGCTGTAAGTAAATGGCATATTGTAAACTGAGTATCTATACACCTCTATTCTCAGATGTTAAATTTTTCTAAAAGGTGATTACTGGATTCACTCTGAACTGAAGATAATTTCTGTCGCTGGTGCTTAGCTTTGCTCAAGTTAGATTAACAGTTGGACTGAAATTGTGAGGACATTTTCATTTTTTCCTCTTTGCGCTGTACTGAGACCATTTATATCTGTAATTGAAGTAGAGCTGACTGGTAGGTGGGTTTTACAGGAGGTAAATGCAGTGTGGATTGAAACACTTCATCATAGCAATTAAGTCAAAGTCCTGTTTCTACCAGAAGGCCTCCACTACCATCTTCTGATTTGATGCTCTTCCTTAGTTTGTCAGAAAATTGGTAAGAGGTGTCTGTTAATAGTAACTGGAACTGCAAAGATGGAATTAAAGAAGGTAAAAATCACATAAAGGAAAAGCCTGTAAAACTGCAGTTATGTTTTTTTCTTTTATTTTTCCACATTACTTAAAACAATGTTTAATAGCACTGTATCTTATTTTTTACATCAAAATATTCCATGTATTCATTTTCTGCTTATAATTGAAAACATCGTACAACAGTCACTAAATTTCAGCACCTAAATCTTCATAATACTGTTGCTCTGTAGTGCAGTTTTGTTTTGTTTGAGACCATGGTTAGAGATCTTATTCTGTATTCAACATTCTTTTCTCTTTTTGTCAGTGCAAAATGTTTGTAGGGGGGGATAAACATTTACAGTGTATTGGTAGCAAGGCCATATTTCTAACAGGAAACAGGTAACTACTGTTCATCCACTAACTAAAGAATACAAAAGTTTTACTTTTCCCATACTTGTTTTCTGTCTGCATATGATAATTTATGCTTTATGAAACTATCAGATTCAGATGTATGAAAAAGAAACAAACCAACTATATTTTTATTTAGTGGTAGGTGTGTATTTGTATTTTTAAGCTTTTTTTTTTTCCCAGGTGATAAATTGAAATACCTTTATCATTTGAATGCATTTTATAGACCTTTAAAAATATGAACAATTCTAAACAGTTTGTTAGGGTAAAAAAATTCAGATATCCATTATGCTTCTTGAAGAAAGGGAAAAATTAAAGTAATAAAAATCCCCTCCCCCATATATTTTAATGTGTGTAAATTCCTGAATGTGGTATTTTTATACAAAGATATATATTGTAGTCATAAATGCCATTCTATTCCTCAGTCAAATATTACGACAAATAGAGGACATGAAACCATTTATTGCAATGATTAGAACACCACTTCTCAACCTTCTTTATAAAACCCCCCCCAAACAAACAAAAACAAACAACCCCCCCCAAACCACTGAAAGCAAAACACAACTACACCCACCCCAAAAACCAACCAACCAAAACTTCAACAAAACAACTAAACAACCAACCCAGAGAAAACAGAAACAACAACAAACCCAAAACAACAAAAAACCCAAGCCTCCAAACTCCAGAGATCTGTATCCTCAGGTGGTGTAAAGCAGCACAGCATCTTTGAAATCATGCAGATACCTGGCTGCTGAGAATCCAGCCCTGGAGCTGTAGTGCACAACAGCAGTGTGATGCAAGATATATTTAGCCACAGGAGTTCCAAATCACTCCAGCAGAGCAGGGTCAGACAAGTGCCTTTCAGCCCACCAGCATATTTCAAATGGTATGCTGGTTATATGGATTAAACTTTTGATGACATTTTTCATAACAAGAACAGCAGAAACAGCAGGAGCTTTGAAAATAAAGATAGACTATTTAAATAGATGATAAAAATCTTAACACTACTAGGTAGATTAGTGTTAAATAAAAACTGTCTGTATGTTTATAATAAGTTAAAAATAACCTTTGGGTCTGAGTCTGATGCAGTGTTTAGGGAGAAGTGATATAATTCAAAGTCTGGATTTGTAGAGCTACTGGAGTGCATTGCAGTGGTATGAAATTAAACCCTTTAACATAAATCATACAGTGATTTGAGTAAAATTGTATAAATTGATAGTATGTAATTATCCTGGATCATAGCCAGTGAAGTGTTGATAGACCAGGTAAATTGAATGTGGTGTTTGTTCATTTTCTGTGGAAGCAATTCAACATACACGGGGCATAATTTCATGCTGGCACTTGTTAATGGATGGGTAATAAATCAGGCCACAGAACTCCTTAGAAACATGAAAAAGTGAAGCTGTAGTTCAATAAAAATAATAAAGTGCTTTAAATGAGCATTTGTTATTCACTACATTGTTTCTTATTTCATGGTAGACATCAAAACCAACCCAATGAAATATGATAGTGCTCTAGAGTAAGTAAAACTGAGCCTGTTACTTACTGTAGTCAGTATT
Organism: Ceryle rudis; assembly: GCA_033439905.1. NCBI lineage: Eukaryota > Metazoa > Chordata > Aves > Coraciiformes > Cerylidae > Ceryle > Ceryle rudis. The sequence continues at coordinate 15,257 of JAAGNO010027671.1, forward strand.
TCCATGTATTTTCTTGTCTTGATGTTAGACTTAGTTTACTGTGGGATCGGAGGAGAAGCTTATAGTACAGGTTGAACTTGCAGACATAAAGGTCACCATAAATATTCTCTATTTTAAAGTTTCCATTTGCAAGAATGTGGATGTAAGAAGAAGGAAGCAAAAGGAGCAAGCTGGGAACGGTTCATATCCAGTGTATGTAAGCCAGTTTGCCTGAAATACACTGTTCGGTTTTGTAGGACAGAGGAGGGTTGCTGGAGATGTATAGAAATCTGAGAATTTATTCCAAGTCCATTGGGTGAGAGCTGCTATAATATAGATGCTTCTTCCATGGCTTCAATCCACCTAAAAAGGGTAGGAAAGAAAAAGTGGTAGACATATAATTATATGCATTTTAAGAACATATGTAGTTTAAGAAAAGTAAGTATTTTAAGAATGTAAAGCCTGAAGAGGATTGCATTTCCCATCCCAGCTCTAATGAGGATCTTAAGGCTTGTGATTAAAGCAGGAAACTGGATACTAAGACTCTTGTGTTCTAGTACAACCTCTACCAGTAATTTATTGTAAAACGTCACAGACAGTACAAGTGCTGTCTTTGAATAGGAAAGATGAAACTACTGAAGTATGTTTAAAAGCAGTAAAACCTCCCATAAACACTCATTTCCTTCCCTGTGTGTCTTGAGGTGCTGGCATTTTTATTTACAAACTTAATGACTGTTACGTGGAAGCAGTAGCATTAGAATGGGGAATGGAAACAATTATTTGTTGATGAGGAAACTAAGAGATGGAAAAATAGAAAACATAAATTGGAGAAGTTTCTGTACAATTATCATACTTGACAGAATTCTAGGCATGACTCAAGACTCAGCCTCATCTTCACCTACACAAATAAGCAAATTCTCCTTCCTGAAGGAACTGAAAAGCACCACGTAGATTTTTTAATGTCCCCCGGGACAGTCATGTATAACTGGGCTTAATCCACACTCCAAATCCTGTTCCAAAGACATTCTAAAGCAAAGGAGATGTGAAAGCCCTATAGAAGCTTTTGGACCTGTGCACTGGCTAGTCTGGAAGTCTACCCCCGTACCTCTGTGCGGAATTGGTATCCTCTGCTCGAAAGCTATAAAAAAGAGTCTGCTTGTGATAGAGATGGAAAACTGTATCCATACTTCCTTCCTCCTTTTCTGGGGCAATGGTGAAACCCAACAAAGGCAAACTTTCTGTGGCAACTTTGTCCTGAAAGAAGATGAGAAGTGAACCAAGATTTAGAGTGAAGGCTTGTAACAGTTTGAGCACTCTTTCTGAAAACCCAGTAATGATACAGCCCCTCTCTGACAGGGCTGCAAAAGCAGTAGTGTGAATCTCCTTCTTGACTAGTGACTCTTACCTAGTAGTGTCTGTGTACTGCACTCACTCATCTAGTCTTAGTCCTGAATGCAAACACCACATCCAAATGTCCAGTTCTCCATGATCATCTGATGGTTGTGAAGGTCAAATTAGCCGTTACTTTAATGGCTATCTCTGACGTAAGGGTCCAGGAGGCAAACTGGAAGCTACTGAGAGTACAGGACCAGACAGCAGCTGTTTTGAAAGCCTGTGACCCGCTCTCATTTATCCACTTTTATTTGCTGAGTGCTAGTAATAGTCTTTTTGGAACCTTGTAATTTCCTTTCATAGCACTAGCAACTTTTTTTAGAAATCTGCACTGTCTCAAACAGCACATTTGTTTTCCAAGACACTGTTTTGAAATTTTTGAGCTGGTAATGTAATTAATTCTTAATTTACTCAACAAGAAACATCAATGAATTCTGCTTGCCAGACACTGCTTTGTACAAGTTGAGGAAAATGTTGCTTCATGCAACCATGACAGTGGTGACCAAAGTTTAAATAATTGATGTTTGCAAAGTGTTCTGAAGGCTGAAGTACCAAATATTGCTATTACAACAGTTCTTGCATACCATGTTCTGTGAAATTAATTTTTATGCTTCTGCTTATGAAATCTGTTAGTTATAACCAAACTTTATATCACACTTACTTCAAGTTTATTTGTATTGCAGCTGTTCACAAACGAGAAGAAATTAAAATAACAAAAGGGACTGGGAGGAGACAAAATACATAAAAAAGATCTAGCTGATATCCAGTCTTCTTAGGTGTAAGGAGGAGCTTACAGTATTGACACATGTATTGACACATGGCATTATTCTCACCTCTGAAGACTGCCTTCTGTCTTTCCCTGTTTGTGCTGGTAGGACAAATATGTCCTATTTATACTTACAAGACCACAAGGTTCTCCTCCCCACCAGAAATGGATCATAGCACCATTTATCTACAAAATACTGGCAGTTACCAAGTGCACCAGAGAACATTTAAGAAACCTTTAGGTGTGACTAGACTAAGGTTCACAGTGGTGACTGCTTATAATAGCATGAGTAGCAAGAAGTCAAATTATGAAGGGTGGTTTGTGAAAAGGGCTGCCAAGACCCAGCTAGGGCTGTGGCTGGGTACTTCAGCTAAGGTCAGCTCCTGGGGGACTCCCTCTGGTAGGCCCAGGTCTCAGAAGGCAGGTACTTGTGAGAACTGCCATTTTTTCTTTTCACTTGTGCTGCCTGTAGGGAGTAAAGAAGAGAACTTGGATAGGAAACTAGATTTCAAGTCAGATTGCACAGTACCTCATTTGCTACGTAGGTGTAGAGGACTTTGCCTTTGATAACAAACCAGCGTTTCTTCCAGTGTCTTTTGCCTCTCTTACATCTGCTGAGGTAACCACTGATGGTAGCTCCCTCCCCTGAGGCTGTCACCTGGAGCAGGGTGGGAGAAATCAGGATTTGTAACCACAAAGGCTTTTTCCCCTCCTAGTTATGCATGCTCACATCATACCAGACAACCAGGTCTATGTCCATGAAACCATAAGTAGACCATTAAAAATATTAAGACAGAAAAAATACAAACAATGTATCATGGTTCTTTTTTAATTGTTTGAAAGATTTCTGGTTAAACTGAGCTCTCAGTAACTCTGATGGAAAATACGTAGTTGAGTTATTACTGAGGTCAACAACTGTACGGTTTTGTTCTGAGCAGCTGAACTTGTCCCTTTCTCCAGGTCTGGTTTCCTGATATATTAAAAGTAAATGCTTCCCAAAGGGAACTATAGTCTCATGGCTGAACACTTTTAAGATGCTGGTATATTTAGGGCGTTGCAGTGTTTCTATTTAAATTTATGTTAATCACTCGATTATGATTTGGTTTCATTTGTGAAATGGTATTTTTGAGAAGAGTTACCCCTCTCACAGAACTATTTTGAGATCTAATTGCGTGATGTTCATAACGATCCCGTTTTTGATTACTAAAACATAATTATTACATTATTAGTTACAGTTGTAAACTGCAATAGTATTTGATTTAGAATCAAAGGGCAGAGACTCAAAGTCAACTTTTGTAGCACTGATAGAAGACTGAGCAGTAATTTAGCAGTATTTTTCAGCAGAATAGAAATGTTCCAGGAACTAGGTAAAGCAATAAGAAAACGTTCCAGAGTAATGCTATTGTGAGACAGTTCCTATTAATACACGTGCTGCCTCCTCGTGGAGAGAAGGGTAATGCTTTTTTCCTAATGGGGCTGAAATTTTGCTTGCCAGTTCTTTCTGTATTCAATTTGTGTGTGTATCTTTGGCTCAGTTTTACATCAGCATAAACAAACCTCTAGAAATTCCAGTGTCCTGACTGTACAGCAAGATGTTTGCACCCTGTTCTCTTTAATACAATGATAAATACCTGCTGAGTTCAGTGCTGAGTGCAATAGGCAACTTACATTAACGTGATTATCACCTTGTCCCTGGAAAGAAAGCTAATACAGCTGAAGGAATCCTGGCCCCATTGAAATTGACAAGAATTTTGTTTGTTTACATTGATGGGATCAAGATTTTACCTATTTGATTTGTAATAGTTTGGCCTGAGTTGGAGGGGAAGTGCCTGATTAAACATGTATGCTCCTGAATGGGTTGCCAAGGATCAGAGTCTATTGTCTTAAGTGGTATTTTATTTCTTCTGAAATCAAGGTAAGATTTCAGAAGTAAGGGTCTTGTCAAAAAAGGCAATTAGTTAACTATCTTGCTCTGCTGAATTTTGTAATTGTCCATGATCTGCTCGGTTGCACTATTTAGTACCTTGAAGTCATAATGGTTTTCTAAAGACTTCACGGGCTGATGAGTGAATTAAAAGTACACTGCTCTAAATGGGTTTCTCAGTGGGCTCAGGAAGGACCTGTAGTATCTGCAGAGCTCAGAGTATTTTGTATTTTAAACACTACTGTGAAAACCAGAAAAAAATAATTGCACAGTGAAAGTAGACCAGGGCACTACACTCAGAATAAATTATAGCTGCTGAAGAATGAGCACATGGTTCTCTAAAATTCCTCGTTTTTCTCGCGCAGCTTGGTCTTAACCTCCATAAGAGCTGAAGGGATCTTCTTCTGTTTCTTAAAAGATGAATAATGAATATTGTGGAAGACAGAGGAGAAGGCACTGCTTGAACACCTGGGTGAAGTTGGAGGGAAGCTCACACTTAGTGGCCGCTCTGAAAGATTAAGAAAATACAGAAAGGAATGGGGAAATGGATGAGTCAGCACATATTAGATCAGAGGTGAGAGACATACAATACTCTAATGCAAATAATGAAGGAAAATGCAATGCCTCTTCCATTGCCAGTTTTTATTTTAGCTTTACTTTCAGATCAGCCCTTTAAGTCTGTTTAGATGCATGGATTTCATAGCACTCTAGATTAATGTAATAACCTCAGCTACTTGAAAGAAGCCTGCAAAAAAGCTGACGAAACACAAAATACAGCTTGTTTTCTTCTAATTTAAAATAAGCATAAAGGAAATGGCTTTTCCGTTTATCCCCTCTATGTTCTGTAACACCTTTTCAGGATAGATGAACTAGTGGGACATTCTTTCTGTATGAACCATTCTCTTTGAGTTCAGCATGGGAGAGAGTTACTCTGTGTCTGTCAATCTTCATGAACGCCACTTGTTTATGATCTCACTTCTGGCAATGTGCATTATCTGGAAGCTGTTAGTAAAGCAGAAAACTGGTTTAGCACAAATTGAGTTGTCACTTCTTGGACACACAGTGGCTTGGGGATGCTTTTTTGGCTGTTCTGACAGCATCTGCTCATGTGTTTGCTTGGCTAGTGTGAATTTCTTTAATCAGGACGGAAAAACTAAATCTCATGTCCCCCTACGTTTTTATCCTTGACAACATAACGTGCCTACTTTTACAGATTGTTTACATGAATGGTTGTGCAAGAACGTTATTGCCTGTTCATTTTCTTATATGTAACCTGCCCCTCCTTCCATCTTTGATTTGGGTGTGTAGTTAAATCAGAAAAGGGACTTATATAGTAGGACAGAAATACAGCGTTATTGTTAGAGAGTAGCTCTTCTGCTTTGAATTTATCCATTTGGCTGTAACCAGTTTGAATCCCCATGTAGAAAAGCTCTTAGTGACTCTACACTTTACCTCAGCATTTCTTTTTGTAAAAGCTACATTGTGGATGAGGACAGTGAGGAACTGTAAAGCCACTGTTTTACTTTAATAAGTAATTCATTAGAAATTATGGGGAAGAACTATCACCTATAATTACATCACAGAACAGAATCGTTCAGTTAGAAGGAATCTGCCATGATTGTCTAGTCCAGCTGCCTGACTGATTCAGGGCTGCCCAGAAGTTAAAGCATGTTGTTAAGTTCATTGACCAAATGCCTTTTAAACACTGACCAGCTTGTGACATCGACTGGCTCTCCAGAAAGCCTGTTGCAGGGTTTGACCACTCTCTCAGTAAAGAACACCTCCCACTAGAGCACATTGCTCAGAGCCCCCATCCAGCCTGGTCTTAAAAACCTCCAAGGGTGGGGCTTCCACCACCTCTCTGGGCAACCTGTTCCAGTGTCTC
>JAAGNO010027672.1:8509-30072 GCA_033439905.1 Ceryle rudis
CCCTCTCTCCATCTGCTGGCCACACTTCTTTTGCTGCAGCCCAGGATGGGATTGGCCTTCTGGGCTGCAAGCACACACTGGCTGCTCACGTCCAGCTTCTCATCCACCAGCACCCCCAAGTCCTTTTCTGCAGGGCTGCTCTCTATCATCTCATCCCCAGCCTGTACTGATAGTGAGAACTGTTCTGGCCCAAGTGCAGGACCCTGCACTTGCTCTTGTTGAACCTCATGAGGTTCACCTGGGATCTGCTTGGCTGTTAGCAAACAGGTGGCCAAGAAGGCCAACAGCATCCTGGCCTGGATCAAAACCAATGTGTCCAGCAGGAGTAGAGAAATGATACTGGGCAGTGTACTGGGCAGTGGTGAGGCTGCAGCTTGAGTATTGCGCCCAGTTTTGGGCACCGTGGGATAAAAAAAGATATCAAGGTGCTGCAGCAAGTCCAGACAAGGGCAACAAAGCTGGTGAAGGCCCTGGAGAAAATGTCTGATGAGAAGAAGAACAGGGAGCCAGCCTTCAAGGTTCCAAAACTATTTGAAGGTAAACCAGAAGCAAAGAAAAAGATGTAGTAAATCATTGGAATGCCTACCTTTCTGGTACCTGCCTCCTCAGCGAGGTCCCGAATCCTTTCACAGTTCCATTTGCAGTCTGTGGGAGGAAACCAGCACGGAAGAACTGGACTGGGATTCTGCACAATGGACAGGGAGTTGTGTCATGGGAAGCGCTGGGGGAGCCTAGATCTTAGCTGTGCTGAGGGTTTTCCAGATCACACCCCTGTACTTCATTAGCAAAATTCTTTTATGGATCAAGTTCCAAATTAATAGGTGAACTTTATAGTTAGGCTTCCGGCTGCAATTTCTAAACTCATCTAAGGAATTTGGAGATTTAACTGGGACATGGGAAACCAACTTGATTTGGGAGAAAAGATCTAATAATCAAGGTTTGCAAAAGTTGATTTTCTACTGCATTTTTATTGGTGTAGCTAGATGTCCCACATGACTTTAATCTTCTTGCAGGCATGTTCCCAGTATTGCATTATGGAGCTAAAAAGTTTTTGTGTTTCTTCTTGGTAGCCTAAAGATGGATGTTCCCAAAGAAGTTCAGCCTACTGGAGAGTTCAGGTGTCAGCTGTGTGGTCTAACAGCTCCATACACATACTATGGGCAGAAGCCACCAAACACCCGCTCAATTGTGTAAGTACAGTCTTTTATACTCCAGACTTCATTTACGCTAGGAGCGTTAGAAGCTTTGTACCATGGAAGGATGTGCTCTGTGTGAACCCAGTAACGTGCCATATTGCTCCTGAGTATGAGGCTTGGTACTTAAAGTGACCTTCTTTTTCCAAAGAGAACACAAAGTGTGTGGAAATTCATTACTTACATTCTAGGAGGCTGAAGCCTTTTCTATCTTTGCCAAGGAGGGATAGTTTGACCAGGAACTAGGCAGTTATGACTTTGTCTGCAGACATTAAACTCCTCATAAAACAAAGCACTTGGCTTTAAGGGTACAAGGAGCTCCGTTGAGGCCATCCCATTCAAGGAACCCATCAGGCAAACATGGGCAGGAATGGACTGGAACCAAAAGACAGGTGTGTACTCAGCATTTCACCCTGCTAAGACTGCTCAGTTTCTTATCAAATGATCGCCACCTGCTTGGACTGTTTTCTTCAGGCAGCTGTATTGTTATCATTCCAAATCACCCTGCTACTGGTTTTACCTCTAGTACTCAGCAGAGCAATAGCCCACCTTTGATCAGGTCCATTCCTAAAGAGTCTGAATCAAAGCTGAACAGGAGTCTCACCTTTAGGTTATCCAAGCTCAGTGTTAACATGTCAGCTTTATTTGGATCTGTGCGTCTCAAAAAGCAGAAGGATAAGGCTGAAGTGTAGCACTTCTGTACATGCCTATAAGAAATTGCTTTACACACTGTCTTTATCTGCCATGTTAAGATGGCTGATCTTTCCTAACAGTGGAAGGCTCAAGCACTATCATTTTTCATGTAAGTGGAGAGGAAAAGGAAAAAGGAATATGCTCAGAGACGCACACACACGTGTGTGCATATGTAGCGAAGGAGAAGGTGATACGAGTTAACACCATGTCTTTTTGTACTCCATATGACCACAGAATTAAGTCCAAGAATAAGCCAGCCTCGCAGGGTGCCCTGTGCAGACAGACATCCAACTGACTTCTGTAATATTTTTCCTGGAGCTCCCAGGACGAATAAGTAAGGCCTTAGTCTTTCCCAAGCAGGTTGCCAAATTATTAATAAATGCACTCCCTTAATACCCCGGAGCAAACGGTACAGTCTGTGACATAAAGTTAGCATATTTCAGGTCCTTGCAATGCTCTGTGCCAGCAGGTCACATTTCCAAGAGGTGGGAACCTTAGCTTTACAGCAGTGACATAACTAAGAGCAGTACACACTTTTTATTTTATACTCACATGCACACAGCTTTGGAAGAGAACTTCTAATTAAGAGCTGTGCAATTGAAATGACAACAAGGTACCGAAGTTGGCCATGATAAGGTGTGCCTGTCATAAAATTGGAAGACAAGAAGTATTTTAAGGTAGAGCACTAAGAAAAACTAAGTTAAGTAAGATAATGTTGAGGGGATCACCAATTGCTCTGATTTTGGAAGGCAGCTAGAAAGTGCAGTATAGGACTGAAGGCAGCCACAATGTTGGTCTTGAAAAGGAAGGGAGCCGCGTTGCTGCTGCATCGCCTCATGAGCAACACCAGCACATCAAGTAGAAAGGGCTGATACCTTTTCAGCCTTCATACTTTCTCCTTTTCACTCGCCCCTGCTGTGAAATCTGCCTTTAAAAAGCCTGAAATTATTCTCTTACAGGCTTTTGGAAGATGGCTATGTCATGAAGGATCCTTTCACCCCTGACAAGGACAGATTCCTCATCCTTGGGTCTCATTGCAGTTTGTGTAGCAGATCTGTGTGTGTTGGTACAGTAAGTAACAAACAGAAGAAGCTTCTTTGATCCTTTCCTTTTGTTCCAGTTCTGGTGACCAGTTAGATAAAGACCAAAGAGCAAAAGACCCAAACAGCCTGTTTTTAAGGCAAGGTAATTGTATGCTTTTGAGGATTCACCCAGATAAAGCTCTTTGTATTAAATGAAAATGATTGGCAGCTGTAAGTGTTCTGTTTACAGATGAGCACAGTCCAGCCTCAGAAACACAACTGCTCTTTTCCCCTTTCCTAGCACAAGGACATGCGAGGCAGGTCACGTAGCTCTTCAGGACCTCTAAGGTTCAGTAGATCATACTAGCCCAACAGTAGATTCTTGTTTTCCATAAAGGGAATATAAACATCCAGGTTTGTACGCACAGCATGAGGCTGCCACCCTATCTGGAAAAGCTCCTGTCAAGAGCAAGCAGGGAGGAGGGTTGTGCAATGCCATGATAGCTCTGCAGAAGAATGGATGTGAGTAGCAGCCGAAAAAAATCTGAAATCTGAGTGCAGTCCAGAAAGGTAAAATTCCAGGTGTCTTAATTCCTTCTCCTCAGTGCAGAGCTGGCTCCTTTGCTGTGAGTTCAAAGTAAAAATGAAGACAAGTTACTATGCAATGACCAGTGTCCAGAGGCTGTCCTGTGCTCCTTTGAGGCAGTACAATGAGCTGAGAAAACTTGGGTTCCACTCCTTTCCCCCAGCAAGCCAGTTCTGTGGTTGAAGGAGACTCAGAACTTGCGCAGCAGTCAGGGCTTGTACATGACTCAAGCCAGGAGGAGACGTCACCGGATTGTTTACACTGACAACGGCATGTATTTGTTACACAGCATACAGACATAGTGTGTGAGTACTAGACACCGTCGCTCTAGTAGCAGCCAGATCCTGGCCTTCCCTTTCACAGTGGCTGTTTGCCGTCACGTGCTTAAATCTAGAGCACAACCAAGAGCGGGAGCTGTTAGCAGGAGCACACCTCGGTCTTAAGTGTCAACTTCGGCAGTTTTTGAATTCAGCCTTTTCAGATGGTTCTGTAATTGCAGTAGTTTGGGGCCGGCTCCGGTGATGTGATCCTTACTGCACACAGCAAGCAGTGGGAGTTTTAAAATGAACGGGCCTGCTAAAGGCTTTGTGAAGATGTAGACATTTCTGTTTCTTTTCATGTTTGGGGGCCAGTTATATTTCTGGTGGGACAAAGGAACACCTCTGGCCGCCTCAGACCATGAGGTGAGATAATCACCTGGGCAACAGCTTATATGCAAATTCCAGACAGTTTCTTTGGGGGGGCTCAAGTGAATACTCTGGAGCAAAACAGAGAGTGAAATCACACTGACAAAATGTAGAGGGTTGGACAGACACAGACAAAATGAAATTGGCTCACTTGGACAAGTTTAGATGCTATTCTGACTTGCAGGGAGTTAGCATCGAGGATGGATTTGGTCCACCGTCCTAAGAGGAGTGTGCGTCCTTCTCCTGACGAAGCTGAAGCTTGTTTCCTATTTCTAAAGTCTCTTCTGTCATTTAAATGAACGAAAATCACCAAGAGGTTAGACTAGAGATTGCAACTCAGAGATTTTTCTTTTGGTAACCTTTCTGGAACTACCTGAGGAGTACATGTGAGTCAGATGATGCGCCAGTGCTCCCTGGTTATGACTTTGGTGTCTGGGCTCAACTTTCCAGAGCCAAGTAGCTCAAGAAAATTGTGTGGAGACAAAGCTCCCATGTGAGCAAGATCTTCCTAGTGAGATTGTCCCTGTCATGGCTGGTAGCTGACTCACTCCCACACAGCCAGAGGAAGAGGCAACTGCAGCTAGTCACATAGTTTGTTTGGGCTTGTGCCCCAACACATCAGGTTTATCCCACCCTTTTAACAGCAAAACATTAGCAACTCAGACACGTTTTGGGCAAATGTGAGCACATTTAGCTCTTTTCATTCCCAAATGAAGCATCTTGAATTTATGAAGGATTCAAAAGGTATTTCCTGTCTGTCAGTTTAATCTGTCAGAAATAGAGCATTTCAGCCTCTCAGTATCTTTCCACACAGCATATGTTTCTGAATGAAAGTGGGGGGTTTTCTTTTAAAAGATTTTTGAATTGTTTCAGTTAATCTAGGGCATGGCAATGTATAGAGGATGTTAGCAGTGAGCTAACAGAAACCTCTTCTAATCTTTTTGACATTCCTGCCTATTGTGGAAATATGTCAATCATTTACTTCTTGTTATCTGAGTCGTCCAGATTCCCCTGATGGTATCACTCAAAGCAAAACCTTGATTGTAAATAATTGAGAATAAATTTCTTACCAAACTGGCCAGGCTAGATAGTGAATCACACATATGACTATGGTTTCAAAACGTATTTAGCAATACTGCTTAGGTAACACTGAAAGACATCTGCAGAAATGATAATTAGTGCTTTAAACACCCACACCACAAAGCAGGTAAACACATACTATTCCTCTTTCATGTAGGGAAAATTAAAAGTCCAGAGAAGTACAAACTTACCCAAGGCAGTAGAGAGGCACAAAGTTAGGATAGTATCTCTGAGGATTGGTTTTGGTTCCTGCTTCTGCTTGACCCACGCAGATCAATTCAGCCCTGTGCTGAGTGTTACCACAGTGTTACCACGTAAGACTCAAACCTGAACAAAATCATGACTTTCTGGGCCTCTTTGTCAAGGAAGCCGGACCAATTTGATGGAAAGGTTTCAGTGACAGGTTGCTTTCATTTTTTTATGTTAATTCAAATAGTATGAGACTAACCCATGGCAGAATTAAGACTTTTCTGACCTTGGAGGTGGCAATGGGATGGGATTTAATTTGCTAGCTTTCATACCTAAGGAGGCTTAGATACAGATCAGATTTTAGGCTTTTCACGAGACAGCCCACGGTAGCTGAAGTGTTGCTCCTTACAGTCACTGTGCCAAAGACAGTCAAGACATAGCAACTGTTCTGTACAATGCTTATAAACTCCCTTCTTCAAATACTCTCCTAAGTCTCACTCAGTTTACTCCAGGCAGCTTGCAGAGTACATCACCCTACTGAAGCAATCTTTAGTGTGGTGTATTGGTAGGTGCCATTATTTCCAGTCCAACCAGAACGATTATCTGTAATGTCTTAAAATATGTCAAAGCCCCACAAAAAGGAAGTTAATAAAAATGCTTTTAAACGTCCTTAGGAAGGTCAAGTGCCCTTCTTCCTGTTTCCCTTGCAGAAGAGGGGAGAGGAAATGATATAATCTGGCCATATTAGTCATTTAATGCAGTTATTTCTGTTTTTATTGCAACACTTACTAAATATAGGAAAAGAAAAAAGGTGGCTTTTGAAGAAGAAAGGAGGAAAGGGAGCAAGTTTCATATCTTATCGGTCACCTCAGCAGAAGGTGACTAAACCCTGACCTTGGACATGGTTGTAGGTATTAAATGATAAATGTAATACTGCAGCTACTTTCCACTCAACTTCCAGTCACGTGGGGTCAAGCTTGGACACAGAGCTTTCCATTTACGTAGAGTTTCCTTCACAAGTGTGGTAAGGATACTACCCCTGTACGTATTACTTTCAGACACGATCCATGGCAAAACAGAAATAAACACAGCGTGCTTTGGCAGATCACTTTTGTCTGAATTGGACCAGTAAGTTTGAAATTGAAATGGGCCCCTCCTGCCTTGGTCATGGAAAGGGTTAAACATGTTAAAGATTGATCTGATTAAACACAGAGCCCTATCAGGATAATGGTCAAAGAAGGGCTTGACTAGATGTAATGAGTGTCATTCACAGGGCTTTAAAACAAAAAGCTCGGCTGAATACTCTCACAACAGAGGGAGGAAGACTAAGGGCACGTGCACCCAGCGCCCTGATGTGCAATGGTTCATATTCATGGTTTGGCTAAGTCCCGTTGCCCAAAACCTGAGAAAGCTGGCAACTCATTTCAGCTAAAAGAAAGTTAAAGCTAAAAGAAAGTTAAAAGCAAGTTAAGCACCTGCATAGCTGTGAGGAGCTGCATCTTAACGATCAGAGTTCCCCACCCGCCGAACAGGGGAAGAGCCTTTGCCCTCCTTTGCTCCTGTCCAGTGGTGCAGTGTCCATCCCTGTGGAGCCATGAACGTAACCTGGAGGCAGGGGGGGGGAGCTGTGTGCCCTTTTGCAATACAAACAAGAATAGCAGGCCCAACTTAACCTCTAATCTTCCCTTTTTAATTGGCAGCTTAAAGTATTAAGGATACCAAGAGACAAAAAACAATAGGCTCTGGAGGTTGTGCAACTGAAATCCAGTTACAGGGCTTTTCAGAGACCAAGGCCTCACAATAGCTTTGAATATGAAGGTGCCTGGCAGTCAGTGCAGAAAAGGACAAGAGAGGAAGAGAAGTTGTTCCTTGGGCTTGAAAGTCACACAGAAGCAGGCTGAGTGTGACTGTGATTTCGATGTAATCATCTGCTGAATCTATCTGCTGCTGAAGCCCAGATAGTTACACGAGAAACTAAAGCAAGAAGAGAAACACTTAAATATCCAAGCCAAGCCCCCAGAGAACGGCCGGCCGCAAACGACCATGGCAAGAGGAAAACTTTGCTATTTAGGTAAAATGCACAGAATCCATTACTCCTCAAAAGATGTCCTGATCCATCTAAACTGATGTCCTTATTCAAGCTTAAATCCACAAGAATAATCCATCAGCAACACCAGCTCCAGCTTACCCATTAAATCCTACTTGGAATTTAGTGATCAGCACACCAGGAGAACCATGGACCTCAGTCTCGCTGCAGGGCAAAGGAATAATACATTAATAAGCTTCTCTTCCAGTTGTCCAAACTCTGTACTGCAAGTAGATTAAAATATTCCATCAGTTTTGCTTCTTCCTATTCAGTAGCTACCATCTGGGTCAAGCTGGCTGGCTGAAAAATAAATACTGGGTCTGTGACATCAGCTAACCGAATCAACTATGAACAAAACCTGTCAGATCATAGTGTTGTTCCATATCAAGGGCAGGGAAAATTACCTACTTTGTGCACAACAGCTTTTTCACTTTGCCATCAGGAATTCAGAGTAAAGATACCAGCTCAAGCTTTAGTACCACCAGTGGTTTTAGTTTTTAATCAGCAAGTGCATTTATTGAAGATAAGGTTGGGTAATGGATGGCCTCTTAGTTGAATTGTCTCAACGGAATTACATTTGTTTAGCTGTGCTGATTATCGGACTCCTCTATGATAGTGATACAGTATTGATGCTTTTTAGTGTTCTCCTGGGCAATACAAGAACACAGATTACTAGAAAGACGTGTAGTTTGGGGGAGATTTATGGAGAAAGACGAAGCTCAAGTCTGTGAGAGCCTACAGCCCCTGGTCTACATTCTTTGTACTTGAGGCCATTTTTGTGGACATCAGCGAGGAAGACTGTTCTGAGACTTCAAGCCTCACATACCAGTGCAGGAACTTGGCAGATCTTTCCAAGAGGGAGAAATCTTTGTCATATAAGAATTAGCTTTAGAGGAAAACTTTTAGGTAAAACTCATGGAATCTGTTCCTCCCAGAAAGACGCCCTGATGCTGTTACTCACATTTAACTCTCCAAGACTAATCCAGCAGCAGCACCAGCTCCATCTTACCCATTAAATCCTATTTGGAATGTCATGATCATGCCAGTAGAACCATGAATGATGCTTGGGGGACAAGCCAGTCGTGAGGAAATGTGTTACTGTTCCCTGTAACAGTGAGTTGGTGGCGGTCACTGTTTGAAAAGGAGCAACACGATAGTTGATTTGCTTAGCAATTGTTACAGACCCAGTTGTTCAGGGTTTTTTTTTTTTTCATCCAGCTAACTCTAACCGGGTATTAAAATCATTGAATAAGAAGAAACAAAGATGCTGGAATATTTCAACCTAGAAGAATTAATTTAATTTAGAAGAATGTGGGTTTAATGAGGTTTATATCACCATATAAGTGTGGTTTAATGAGACTGGAACTTAAGCAGTTCCTTTTTGTGTGTCCTGCTAATAAATGTTATTTTGTTTACAGGAATGTAGTCTGTTCTACTCTAAAAGGTTCTGCCTCCCCTGCGTGAATGAAAACCTAAAGGCTTTTCCTTTGGAGATACAAGAAGATGTGGATAAAAGGAAGCCCCAGCGATCTAAAACATGAACACTGAAGGAACAAGAGAGACAGCTCTTTGGCTGGGGTTTCTCCTCTCTCCTTTTGGGTGACTATCACATTGCTCCTTTTAAAGAGGTGACCTTCATCATCTCACTACTACAGAACACAGTAACACATTTCCTTACAATTGGCTTGCCTTCAAACAGCATCATGCAGTGCCTGCCGTGCCAGCAGTATGGCCTGAAGGTGTTGGGGAGCCAGAAAGAAAGGCAGACAAGTCTGTTGTCACCATGTAAAACACATGTAGTAAAAAACAAACAGTGTATAGCATAGGAATCACGTTCCAGTTTTCACATTTGGTATTTTAATGTTTTGTGGTGTTCTTAACTCTCCTGCAGTTAGGAAAATCTGAGACAGACTCGTCTGGCTTAATTCCATATACGTTCAAAAAAGTCAGTGTACACCAATCGTAAACCTGACAGCTCCGTCCCGATAAGATTGCAGTGGGCAAGGAATTCAAAGCTTTATTTTTAAGTCTAAAATAAAACCGTTGCTAGAAAATGTCACAGCTACGCACAGGAATAGCTTAGATTCTTCAAGATGATACTCTCAGTACTATCATAGCACTGAGACTTCTGAATGTAGGTGCTCTTAAAATAGCAAACTAGTAATAATAATAAAAAAGAAGGTACTTACAAGTCACTTGCACTCGCAGTCACTTTCCAGTCAACCTTCCCGTACCTGTCAGTACGGCAACAGAAGAGGACCCTCAATACATCTAGTTTATGCTTTCCAAGTAAAGATGAGTTCCTTTTCACTTTCTCATCAGTTAATCTGGAAATAGGAAAGTTCAGTTAATAACCTAAATTCCTTCCTAAACTGGGCAATTAAACTGCAGCTAGAATAGGGGGTTTAGAAACATGGCTTCAGTCATTAAAAAAAGGTAAAAAAAAATTGTTAGAGAAACAGCTGCTTCTTTAGGTCCAAAATTAGCTTCGCATTATCTGCGTTGACTTTGTCTTAATTACAAGGAAGATCGAGGGGGTATTTCTGTAAAACTACTTAGTCACAAACCTTAAGGATACGTCCAGAATGCGCAAGTCACCAAATCACATTATTTACTCAAGCTTTTGTTGGTCAGTGGCTCAGAACCTGTTCATGCCTTGTTTAACGGCTCCTTTCTTCCCAGCTCTTTCCTCCCTATCATTTGTCATCTGTCAACAGCTAAACGCGATCACTGCAGAACGAAGTCTGTTAAAAGAAGTCAGTGTTATTTCAATGAGTTATTTTTAGTTCTAGAGGATGTTTGACTGTCCTAAAACATTTCCTTCTTATTGGTGTCCTCTGTTGAGGACTGAAATTTCTTTCAGTTACTAGTAGAGCAACAACAGACCTGTTAGTATCCTTTTCAAGCTCTGGGTGATTTAAGACATAAAAACACATACACACATTTAACTGGGGCGGGGAGGGGGGAGATACATGTTCGAAGTGAACATTTCAGATTTCCAGAGAGTACACTTTCAAAGGAACTAAAATTAAACTTAAAATGGGTGGCATTAAATTTTAGTTTCACATTAGACACAGCGAGTTTAAAAGTTGTAGTGCATCTGTCTGCTCTGTGGAAATGACAGAGGCACAGCCTGTGCCAAAGCCACGACTGTAAAGAGGAGAGCCGCTAGAAAGAGAAGCACAGCACTTCCCCATCTTCAAATTGTCTTGTTAAGCAAGCTGACAAAAAGCAACATAGTTAATGTGAGATCACATAATATGTTTATAGCAGCAAATGTCTTTCCAAAACATTTTATTTCTTGTATTCAACAATCTTTTGCAACATGTTATTGCTTAACTCTTAGCTCGAAAGTAGGTTTTAAAAGCCTGGCTGGTGCTGTTGCCATCTGAATAAGAAAGTGCCTTTTGGTTGTGTCACATGCAAGTTTATCCCGGGCCTGGGAGATGCACCCACTAGTCTGCTTGGAGGGATCTAGTGTCTCGGAGCTGTTTTCCTGCTCTTTCAGGAAAATGCAGCTGACTCATTTGTTCCTAATCATTGTCTTTGCCATCACAATATGAGATTCATTTAAAGCTCTCTCAAATGACCCTAATTTTAAGTACTTGCTAAATTGGATGGGAGAGGGGGGAGACTCGGCATTGAATCTGTAACTACGGGATTTTTAATTTGGCCCAGTGCAGTTTATATGTTTGTTCTGAATACAACAAAAAAAAAGCCAAGTTAAGGATATCTCTGCTCCAGTCACCTGGTTACACATACCTTTTAGGGGAAGAAATGTATACTTCCAGCAAGTACCACCACGTGCCTCCGTAGCCCAGGGACGTCGGATATGTTCTGCCATCTCTGGCCCATGCTTTGGGGAAAGAAGGCTGACCGATGAGCCAGCTGGTGCTGCCTGGAATGACAAAGTATTATTATCTGTGCCCAGCTCTTCAAACTTAGGTGTTCCACATTCTCATCTTTCCAACGAACACGATCCTTGTGGTCTCTGTATCACACTGTTCTGCTATATATGTGATCGCACAGACCAAATGCCATCGTGCTCAAACTTACCAGCCCTGAGACTTCCTCTTCAAGGTATGCACAGCCTTTACAGTTTGGTTTCGTCAGGTTCTCTGACTACTTTCCGCTGCTCAAAATCAGATTTCTGAGCACAGGTGATGAAGAAAATAAATTCCCAGATTCCTGAAGGAAAACAGTTATCTGTGACATACCCTCCCAACCAGGTTAATTGAAGCCACGCTCATCAAACTAAGCGCACCGCACTTCACGTGGAAGTGCATTCAGTGCTTGTTGAATTCAACACCCATCTCAAGCTGGTTATGTACAGTCGGTGAGAGTGGACAGACAAACTGATGAAATGTATGTGTAAATATGTATTATGTACGTGATGTAGATAGATAGGTATGTTACACACATGTTCCTAATCTAAAAGGCACATCTAACTAAATCTGTAAGCATCAGGCCTTCAGAGATGCCTCAAATATAATTTCCCCCTTAAAAAGTCCTTGTGACACACACATCTTGTTACATGTAAACTTACCTAATAAAATTCGTTAACAGGTATTTGATGATAAACCCACCAAATCTGGGCACCATGCCCACCTAAGGTTGCTTACCCACTCTTGTTCACTACTAAAAAGCTCCGTGGTTACTCCCTGGTGTAAAGTTAAGCAGCTAAGCGTGAAGCAGGGCTTTGTATACCAAATGAAGGCAAATCAGGTTAAGACAAAATCCTTCAAGTTCTTAATTACAGCAGAGCAGCACAAAACACACGCTCGTGCCACGGGTGCTGTCACAGAAGGAGCAACAGGTATCGCACCATTCCCGCGGGCACCACCACCAGCCGCCCTGCCCTGCCCTCCCCAGCTCCCGGTTCTGCAAACATTTACACAAACTATCGGCGGGACCACAAAGTGCTTGTACAAGAGGGCAGAACAGAATTACTTTCATGTACATAAAAGTTACTCGTGTGTGCACGGTCACTGAATGAAGGACTTGGTTAAGACTTGGCAGCTGCTTTGGATAATGTACAAGAGGCAGCCAGCAGAGGGGAACAAATATGTTTGTCTCAAAACCGTGACATTACGGTGAATTACTTTCCTGGAAATAAAAGATCAGCACAAGTCATTAAATTCGCTTTTAAAAATACTTTATTTTTTTCTTTTTAAACCATTAAGGCAAAACCGTATTTCCAATTAACTGTGTTTACATTCAGTCTTAAAAGATGACTTTTTGTTTTTAAAGCGCATGGGTTCCTACCAGTCTCTATACAAACACTATGAATTCAACCTTTTAATTTTAAAGGAGATAGAAAAAAAAAATAAAATCAGAATGTAAAGAAGAAGAAAACTGTTTAGTTCAAGTCTTTTCATCCTAGATCAGTAGGCTGGTAACATTTGAGAATGCATCATCATTTTTAGCTACACGTCATTTTTACATTCACAAGTGCAAGGCAAGTTGTCGTTCCTATAAATCTCTGTGAGACCAGGGCTTCCATTCTTTCTTGAAAATGTCATTTGCATTGTTCTGACAGGAAAAAAAAAAAAAAATCTTGGGAACTTGGCTTGAATTGTGGCATTTTACTGGGAAATGAGCATTCCATGAGAATTAGGTTTGACTACTCCCTGCAAGAATTGCCTGCTCTTTGTACGTTCCATATTTACTGTAATAAAATGTACCCCAAAAACTCCTGAAAACATAGGTGACTGAAAACAATCATTTTTGTATATATTTTTTTTCTGTTTAATATTGATCTCTTGATTTAATTAAAGACATCTTAGCTCTACTGATTAGTGTTTGGCAACGTTAACAGAAATGTGCTTTTTTTTGTGTCTTACCAGATAACAGACAATTTAAGACGTGATAAAGGTTTGAACATCATGATGTAATTAAACTGTTGTGTTACAATCCTAAAGAAAATTCCAAGCAATTGTTTGTGAAAGCTGGGTAAAGGGCAGGAGCAGTGAGAAGTGCGGCTCATCTGATAAAACAGACATTGTCAAACACTGAAGAGGGGTGTTCTTGTTAAAAATCCGTTAACACCGAAGCACTGGTTGGATTCGCTATTGCTAAAGAAGTAACTGAAATCATAAATGTTCTTCCACTTCTGAAACCAGTGAAAAGTATTTTGTGGCTACTGCGATGGAGCCACAGCTTCGTGTGTCCACCCATCCCATCTCCCAGGGGAGACGACGGATGAAGGGTTTGGACAGAAGCAGCTCCCTCCCACTGCCTGCCCCAGTGCCACCAGCAGAAGAGCCACAGCAGTTACCCAACCTGAGAAAACACACCAAAATACCTAAAACCAGTTTTAAGTACCTTACCCTGGAGTTTGCTATCCTTATTTAAGGCCCAGCCTGTAATCAGATTAATCTCTTTTGTGCACCCGGCCTATCCCCTGGGCAGAGGCACCTGAAAGGAGGCCCTCGCAATAGCAATCACGTTTTGAAACATCTTTGCCATGGCACCTGACAAGATCAACTAACACGATAAAGGAGTTTGAGAGAAAAACAAACCCAAAACAACTTCAGAAGCTGAAAAAAGATCTAAAAACCCCTGTAAGCACATTAGAGAAAACAACAGAGGAACACCCGTGCTCTAGGTATGGGTTGAGTTAACAATGAACTTGGCACGTATTTAGGTGTGAAGTGACGTATCTCTTAGCACCTTTTGGAGGGTTTTTTTTTTCATTGCTACCTATGAAATTGAGTCCAGAAGTAGCTGTGGGTTACCCCCGAGAAAGCCCAGTAGAGCTTTTACAAACAGGACGCAAACATCTTAGTAGACAGTCCACTCGTACGGTGACGCTGATCAAGTGAAAATTTCGAGCTGCGGTGATTTGGGGAAATAAAATCTTATCTATTGCAAATAAAAAGCTGTAAGCACAAATCACTGCTGCAACATGGGCAATGCACTGTGCTTGTGCTAGACGCTATATTTTGATTACAGCAAAATGAAAGGTACACCTTTAAAAGGCAACTTTGTTCCTGTAGCAGGATTCGTATTCGTTAGCAGGAACGCTGCAGGCACAGACCGTCACACCTGAATCTCAGGACACGGAATCCCTATGGACAGATTCATCTCTGCTTAAAATCGCAAAGGCAACAGCCCTGTGGAGAAGCCAGTAATGGCGTTCCAGCATTCGCCTTCGCCCTGCCAAAACACCACCAAAATACGGCTGTGCAAACTGCAGCTCAGCCTCAGTGCAAGTAGCAGGAGATCATCCTCATTACACAGTGTTATTTCTAGTAAGCCGCAAGTCAGATCTGCAGAAGATCTCAGTAATGGAGTACTAACAGTATGTTAGATCTTTTATCTTTTCAGGCTTTGCAGGAAAACAAAACTACCGTGCTGTAAAGCGAAGCTGAACTTGGTTCATCTTGTTTTCACATTGGTGAACTTGAGTTAAAACATTAGAAATATTAGCTCGATTTTGGGCTTACAGTTCTTCCTCACCTTTTAGCAAAATCCAGCAAGTTCTACGTCAAAATATAGCTTAAGAGTTGTTACAGTTGTCGACAGCAAACACAAATAGGTCGCAGAATTCGTGATACTTCGTCACAATTCATACAGTAATAAAGACCAGACAGCAATAAATAGCAGTTTGACTTCAGGCCGTCGTCCTCACCCCATAGAAGTAAATCTGTCCTCACTGTACAAAAGGGTTCACAAGATAAAGTATGAAACAAATATTTAAATTAAATAATTTACATCTTTTTCTTAAAGCACCTCTATAATATAATTTAGCAGAATTTTATACCTTGCAATTATATTCTTGTATTTTACAAATTGAAACATGAAGGAAAGGTATTACATTAAATTAAAACAAATCCCACGATATATACCATCAATAACCTTAGATCAAACCCACGTATCACTTAAATCACTAGTGAAAGAAGGATAATAAAGCTGATTAAACCTAGATTTAAAACAATAATAATAATAATAATAAATTATATGCAACTGATTATCATGAAAGGATTTGAGATATAAGCCAGCAGCAGGTACCACACTACACCTTACATGTCAACACTTACAAAAGGATCAGGCTTTTCAGGGAAGGACCATTATTTATAAGACCTTACGCTTAAGCAGCACGACAAAGCTGCCAATGCATTTGGTAAATGTAGTCGCAGACTTTCAACTAAGTAATGGGAATGCTTTTAAGGAGAGACGGGGCTGCAATTGCCCCACTTCAGACACAGCGTGGGCAGCTGCAGCGTAATCTTCTCCAACCGCTTTGTCTGAGATGGTGCGTAAATTGTCCAGGCTTTCCATTAGGAATAAGGAGGGAATTCAGATTTAATAGTATGTGACCTAGCTCTCGTGATGAATAAATCTCCCCGAGTTTTAGCAGTTTGAACAAACAAACAAACGTTTTGATGCTTATTATAAGCTCTTTGATTTGCAAACTTGTGCTAGCTCTCTCATGAGAACGGACTTAGTGCAACTGCTGGTATTTCCTAAATCAGTGCTGGCCAGAAATAATGCAAAAATATGCTCTTTGGCAACCCTTCAGCCTTCTAGCAGCTGGCTAGAACCAAAGCACAAAGGCACACAGCAATGGCAATTAAATAAAACCAACAAGGATTTAGTTAAACCTGAAGAAAGATTTGATTTCTGTAGGTGGAAAACGTTCCCATCTACTGCCCGTCAGTTTGTGTTTAAAACAAAACTGGGATTCTGAAATTTAAGAAGGTATGAGTAAGGTGGGGTTTTTTTTCAAGGCAGTTGTGTGCTGTTACACTGGAGACAGTACGTCTTTCCAGAAAATATTTCAGGAGATAAAAATGAATATTGGATTTCCCCAATGCTTGACACAAAACCTTCTTCCCCTGCCTCGTCATAGTACCCGGGGCAACAATAAATAAATAAAAAGCCTCACGACAACCCTCAAAAATGAATAAGCTGTAGGTTTGTTGAAAACTCAAGTCGTACCATTATTTCCTAGAATTTTTCTCTATCCATCTGTTGTATCCTGCCTTAAGCTGTTTGCAGGTACCTGGTTGCTAACCAGAGTTCTTCAGTGCTACGCTAATAAAGTAAGTTATGCTGGTAGGAATTGGATCAGAACTATACCTAACAAGACAGTCAATCTTTAATCAAAATTTTAATCCTAGAAGCCAATCAATTTATTTCCCTCCAAAGAACATGCGTTTAAAAATATCAGATGATCAATACAAGGTGGAGATGCTGAAGGCTCCTCAGTACCAGCTCTCAAACTTGTTCAGATTGCAAACTTCAGAAGAATGGACACGAATGGGGTCACTTTGAAATCTAATCGGCAACCGCCTGCTGCGGTCACCTACTGAAGGAGGGAATGTGCTTGGTGAAAAGTGTGATGTAGAAATGAAGGACTTATTTTGCCCATTCGCGCTGGGGAAGTGAATCGTCTGCCCTGCGTCCTTCTTTGACGAGACTGCGGGTCTGTGCACAGTTCAGCAGCGTGGGCAGTGGAATCCATCCAGAATTTGAAGCTATGTTAACATCTTGCTCATATTTCTGTAATTCAGAGATGTTCTTTCCATTATTTTTTTTTTTAATTAATTAAGGGTCTGCAATTTAATTTAAACCAGAAATCAAACTTCAGTGTCCAAGGAACTAGTCAAAAAATGCTTGCTCGTTTTCAAATAACAAAAGAAAATGGATCTGGAACAGG
Source organism: Ceryle rudis (assembly GCA_033439905.1). NCBI lineage: Eukaryota > Metazoa > Chordata > Aves > Coraciiformes > Cerylidae > Ceryle > Ceryle rudis. The sequence continues at coordinate 25,709 of JAAGNO010027672.1, forward strand.
AAAAATGCAAATTACACATTTTCCTAATGCCAGTAACAGGAACAGGTTACAAGATGGCAATGGGGCTAAATGTTCTGCCTTCACTGGAGGATGCTGTTCTCAGTTCCTTATAATTTTGCTGAGAAATTAAGGATTTTTTTTATAAAAAAACCTAAGCCACTTCAGAGAACAGGAGCAGAAAAAAATAGTTTTTATCAACACTGACTGTCGGATTTTCCTGAGAAACTTCAGTACACCCAAACTATGGAACAACTTTGACATTTACCCTTTGCATAAATCCAAGCTTGGGGGGGGGGGTAGGAGGCAGGGGTAGAGGTGGGGGCAATAAAAATCAGCTTATAAAAGAAGATAAAGTTCAGACTGTTGGCTATCTATCTGAGTTTCAGTACGAGTGGCTGATATTTTGTCAAGTTTGAGTAAGCACTATTGCATAGCAATTATCTCAACGCTGAACTCTTCTGCCTGAACCCCACAGTTCCTTAGTGAAACGTGGCTGACTGGAAGAATAAAGCAGCAGGATTGCTAAAATCCTCCGGTTATTTCTGAGGACGTACTACGTGCTGCTGTGAGACACACAAGACAACCCATTTCTCATCTGCGGGTTCCTGGTAAGACCAACAACGTTTTCTCAATTCCTCCTGTTGCCAGCTGGCGTTGGGGAAGGGGAGAGAGTTTTGGGCGTATGCAGTTCTTGTCTCCGTCCTGCCCTAGCTGGTGACCAAATTCGACACCTGTGCTTCAATATTTGACGCTAAGTCTATCTGATGCTAAAGCCTCTGCTAATGACCATGGCCTGGATAAATACCAAATTGCATTTAAACCTGTAAGTTATCCAGTGTCTAGCCATGCCAGTGGGCCTGTAAAGAAACACGTGTTGTGACTAAAATAAGAATCACAGTGTGATGTTCTCACTTTGTCGATCTTAATTCTTGCAGTGAAGGTTTAAAATTGTGAACTCTTCAAACACGCTACAATAAAACAAGTAGAAAGCGTCCTCCCGTGCCACTGAAAGCTTAACTATTGTGAAAATGGTACGATGGGCTCCTGAGATCTTTGTGTTATGAAAAAAATAGTAAAATAAGGAAATAAAAACATTGTTACCATATTAAAAAAAAAAAAAAGAAAAGAAAAAAAAAGAAATAGCACGGTGTCTTGTATTCAACAAGTCTTCTGTGTAGTACTCTCTGATAAGAGATCCTGTAAAATGGCAAAGTCAAGCAGTTTCCTCAGGGCTTCTTTTGCAGCAGGATTAAGTACTATTGTAAAATCAGAGTTTGCTTCCAGGAACGTGATAAACTTGCTCTCAGCTGCGCTCTCTTTCATAATATTACACAAACGGCATCTACAAACACTGTCCTTAGAACACTGTCACCTTAGCCACTACTGTATCCACGGCCGTATGGACAAGGACAAAATGTGGTGAATTAATCTAGCTAATACAAGGCCTAAGAAGGAATAGAAAGAAATATATCTGAGTGGATAACTGGAAAAAATGAAACAGCAGGAAAGAGAACAGGTCCAAACAACTCCGTACTGCCAAGACACTTGTCAAGAAAGAAGGTGCCTTTCCTATACAATCATTTCTCCACAGTAAGCACTAGAATGCTGTGCAGCTGAGATTCTTTTTTTTTTTTTGGTCTACAAATCGGATTTTTCAGTCTCCCCAAAAGTCTTGCTAATTCCAAATAGTATTTTTAAGTTAAAGCTGTATCTTGAGATCATTACAAGTTCCCCAAAGCACACACAGTACGAGCTATTTTTTCCTCAGAGACATTTTTGTGTTTCCTTAAAAACGCTTTTGAAAAAAAGGGTTCCATCCCTTCATCCCATTTGCTCTTCAAGAAACACCTGAATGGAGCATCTCTGCTGTATTTTAGACACCTCTTCGGATTCGAATTAATTAATCTCATACAAGAGCCATCTTTTAAACGTGTTAATGCTAAGAGATACCAGTGTAACACTATATGCAGCTGTACTGCCTTTTGTGGAAGTAAAGCAGCAGTGGATCAAAGGGCTTTCAACTCTCTTAGAAGTGTACATATAGTAACACCCAACCACGTGATACACCTTAGACTGACGGCTGTACGGAAGGGTGTTAGTTGGCTCTCAGTCACTACCATTAGCCAAAAGTGCATCATCTCTGACACGTACCTGGAGAGAATTTGCTCAGTTGGTTAAATTAATTCTAAAATGACTAAGCCAAGAGGAAATACAATTTTGTTCATTTGTTACTTAACATTCTGATTTATTATTCACATATGTATGCCTTACCAATCTTCAAATTTCCACATGAAAAAACCAACATTCTAAGACACTTCATGAGCACTATGATCAGTGTTCTTCTGCAGAACTCTTTCAAAAGAAGATAAACGATCCCAAACCAAAAGAAGTGTAACACTCCAGTTACCCAGCCTTTAGACGTTCATGCTCTGGGCTGAGCGAACAGCAGATAACTGTGCAAGTAGTTTTGCTCCCATCTGTAATTTGTATTGCTCTTGTCTTTAAATATTGTGGAAAAAAAAAATTGCTAAAAATCCTTAATACATATCCCTGTAGATTTCCTGTAGTAAAGGGTGTAAGTGTGCATCAGATTCAGTCTTCTTAATTATCTGAACAAGCTGAGCGTGCTCCGTGACAAGCTGTCGGAGGTCAGCCATTTTTTGGAGAAGTTTCGGGAAGAGGAAGATGTCATCAGGGTGGTTGGTTTGCAAGTGAAGTTTCAGTACGTGCACAATGCTCTCCTGCATTTTCTCAATGTGTCCCACATTTACAAGACCAGGGCGATCTGTTCACGAATCAAACAAAAGAATACATGCAATAATTTTATAATTATTTTTTAAAGCAGGCTACTTCATAGATTCCATATTGCACACTACATTGAATATTTATAATATACTCGGAGGGCAATGAGGCTCAAAATGAATCTTTAAAATAAATTAAAATAAAAAGCTATTACAAAAAAAAAAAGAAACAAATACTCTTCCTTATCCCCTTGGCCAAAGTTTTGTCAATGCCCACAGTTAGCTGAGGAGAGATTTCACACTGTGAAATACAACCCATGCTACAAAAGGAAAAAAAACAAACCCCACAAACCAACCAACAAAACCACACCACCCTCAACTCCAAAACCAACAGGATGTCCAGCCTAGGAATCCAGCTCTATATTCTCTATGTCCTGAAAACAGAATTCAAAAGGTAAGGGCTGCTGTGGCCACTCTTAGAGAGTTCTTTAAGTTTGGTAGCAGTAAAGTGACAAGTAGTAAAGTAGTAAAGTAACAAGTAGTAAAGTAGTAAAGTAGCAAGATGTAAGTAACAGGCTTTCACTCCGGGTTCCCATACGTGTATTACCACAGCACAAGTTATTGACAGAATAACTTGTGCTGTGGAGAAGAAGCACCTATGTGGTGTCGAGAAGCACCTATGAAGGATGTCACATTCTTTCTAGTGCATAGTCTCATTTTCAGCTGCTCACAGTCCTGTAATACCTTCAACTCTCCTGATCAAACTTCTCTGCAAGAAGTCTGGGACAACAGACTAAATATGTTTCTTGAAAAATGAAGCTAGTTCCAAGGAGAAGGGTAGAAGGGAAAAAACCAAAACCCAAACAACCCAAACGCAACATTTTGCCTGCAAAGAACTCTCGTGACTTTAGAAAACACCAACATACCAACATATTGTGCAAAAGTACTTCAAGATTTGATGGGCACCTGCTGTCTAAACTAGCACATGAAGCTTTTGAAAGCCTACAGATTGTATCTCTCTTGTAATTGCTGAGGATGCAACCGGGGCAGTGAAACATCCCAAGAGTTTGACGTTACGCAAAAAAGGCAGGTGGGAGCAGCTGTTGGAACTTTCTGGATCTTTTATTTCCCTTTCTCAAAATGCTTATGAATAGTTTTGAATTTTCAACATGAACGTACTTACTCTCTGGAGAAAAGAAAGGATTAGAAATTACTACTTCTGTGTTCCTTTGCTCACAGAGTTCAAACAACAGGCATTAAAAAAACCTCATAAAACCAAACAAATCCAAACCCCGTATCCTTAAGTACTGTGAAATATTTAAAAATTAAAAAAATAATAATACCATCAGCTATTTTTTTTTCACTTAGCTAAGTAAGCTAGTTTTTTAAAAAGAGCCTGTGATATTCAAGTGCAAACACAGGAAGTGTGTCAGAGCCCTGCATTTCTGCAGGACTCATTACATGAGTAATGATTAACGAGTGCACAGCAAGTGTCAAAGAGGGGCAAAGTTATAATCCCCAACGGCCTCCAGTCTCATTAGGTAGTATTCTGCTGCCCATTTGGCAGATGCAAATACTGTTTCCAACCCAGCCTCAAACATAAAAAACCCAAATCCTCCAAGC
>JAAGNO010027672.1:30172-43005 GCA_033439905.1 Ceryle rudis
ATTCTGCTGCCCATTTGGCAGATGCAAATACTGTTTCCAACCCAGCCTCAAACATAAAAAACCCAAATCCTCCAAGCCTCCAGTCTTCACATCCCACTTTTAAAACCAGAGAGTAATTAGACCCCTCTCTAAGTGAGGCTAAACAGTAATTCTAAGCATGTCTACAGCTCTGCAAAGCAAAACCCAGGGTCAAGACTGTTCACAGTTACCCAGTATCTTCCAAGAAACATGCTAAATGACACGGTCCATGGGTTCTACCACGAATTGTCAAGAAATATTTAAGTTTCTCCATTAAAATTATGAATTCACTTGAAAAAAAATTTAAAATATACTACCTTAAATAACAAATACATAGTGGTTACCTCCACAGCAAATGATGGCAGCAACAAAAAGGGATATATCGCTATCATCCAATTCCAGTGCATTGAATTTCATTGCAAAATCAAATTTTGGCTCCATTATATCACAGAATGGCTTTCTCAGGCTTTTCAGGAACTCCCGGGTTATAAAACCATTTCCGTAGGCTACCAGCATCCCGTCCTTGTTCATCACAGATGCCAACATGGCAAATATGGCTTCATAAACGCCGTATTTTAACAGCGTCACTTGATCATTCAAGTCAAGATTGGAGAAGCCTGGGATAGATTTGGCAAATTCAGTGAGTTCTGTGACAGTCTCTACAGACGTGCACTGGCAGCAGTGGAAGATTCGAACTTCAGCTTCTTTGTTCTGAATTCCATTGGCTACCAATTTTGCCACCAAGGTCTTCTCTGCCATACACAAGGTGTCCATATCATGTATAATGAATGGCTACAACGAAAAACATACTAATTCAGTTACAAAATAATGGAGATTAAGCATCGGTTTCCTAAATTAGAACAGGAATTCTGATACACTTTTAACTTTCACGCGAATCGGTCCTGAGCTATCAATAAACCAAGAGGTTTTTTTCATATTTCTTCATAAAGAAACCATGTATTAAAGCACTACGAAGGGTAGTAGCTAAGAACAAGTCTGCTCTGCAAACAACAATGCAAATAGTCAAATGAAAATATGTATGACGTATCTTTAATCTAGTTTTATGTAGTTGTTATAGTGAAGATCCAGAAGTACTGTGCTTAGTATGCATATATCCATCTCAGAGCAAGTCCCAGGAGGTTCACAAAAGACTTGTATTACCTTCTCCAGAAGTCCGGGTTATTCTGCCTACACTCCTATCGATTGCTAAACTAACTACACTTGATGCCCATCATGATGCTTTCCTGAAGTATCCTAGGGGGAATACAGACAGTCATTTAAATATAGGACAGCATATTCACACAAGAATATGAACCCCATACTATTGTGCTTTATTATCAGGTTTTCCTAAGACTGTGTCCCAGCTGATCTTCCACAGAAATTCAGCTCATCTTTCTAGCTACAGTTAATGCTAAGTCATCTCTAAACCCAGAATCCCGCTACAATTTCAGGCAACACAGAACTGCATGATCATGGTCTTTTCCACAATCTATTTAATTTAAAGAGGTACATCCATTACAAATGGATGAGTCAGGCTCTTAAAACCTCATCAGAAAAAAGCATTCAGACTTTCTTAAGAACTATCAGAACTCAAAAATATTTTGATACATACATGAAGAGCAGTAATCAAAACAGGGAACAATTCACTCAAGAAAAAGAACAAAACCCAATGCTTCCCGGCCTACCAAAGTCATGGCAATTAACCGCTGACCTTGAACTTCAATCTAGTTTCATGAATGCAAAGCACCCTCCCTGTGCTGTTTTGCTCATCGCAGATGAAATACCACGAGGAGCACTCAGTGTTCTGCTAGAAGCTCACAGAATTCACTTACTTCACTTAGAAAACTGTCGAACATGCTGGTTTCCCACAGTTGTCCACTTTCTAAATGCTTATGGCAATGGCACATTCCCTCTCATTTGGGATTTATATGGAACAGAACTTTCTGTGTGCATGTGGATGTGAGCAGAAAGTGGCAAAGCCACTCATCATCATGAAAAGTGCCAGTTCATTCTGAAATGAATGATAGCAATGCCAAGAACTAGGAGTCACCAAAACCAACTGTTAGTGCCCTGTTCGGTGCATTACTAATTACCAACAGCAAACCTCTCTTTTTTTAATATATTTTAATATATTTTTCTGTTAAAAAGTCCAAAGAATTTTTTTTTTCCCCCAAGAGATGGTGAATTAGCTTAAAAAAACCCTCTCCTCTTCCCTGCGTATTGAAGAATGAGGAAGCAGCCTGTTTATAACACAATAGCTCTGATTCCTCATTAACTTTTGCTTGTAAATTCACCAAGACTCCTGCAAGCCAGTCAATCAGATGACTATAATCTGAGAGCCTTGATCGCATAAATGCAAACACAAAAGTTAGGATGCAGTGATCTGGAATCCCTGCAGGTATGATACGTACTGTAACTTACGGTTCCGAGATACGGAAACAAGCCTGAAAAAGGACTTTATGCAGATACCTACTTGAGAAAGTGTTAACACATGGAGATCTACTGTAGGTTTATGTCAGCTGGTACTCCAAACAAGTCTAAGCCTGCGCTTGATTGTAAGCATCTCTTTAATCCAATGGAAAAGACTGGGATTCATGTGTCTCACTTTTAATGTAGAAGCCTGTGTGCTTGGCTAGACTAGACTATAATGTGCCAAATGCCATAATTTAGAAGACAGCTTGCTTACAATTTTGATAACACTCATCCCTACAGCGTACATGGGTTTTATTATGCAATATGCAAAACCTCTTCCCTGCAAATTTCATCAAAAATTAAAATTGTTGGTAAAATAAGATACCTATCTTCTACATATAATTAACATAAAACACAACAGACTTAAAAAACAAAATACTGATGAAGTAAAAGAAGCAAATCCTTACAATGGTTATACAATCACGTGATACAAAACAAAAAAGGTAGTTAAAAGCATTAAGTAGACCCTGGCTAAATTATCCTGAAAGGAAAATAACCTCTAGAGCATACACGTCTCTACAACGTTGCTTGCTTCTGCCTTTCTAAGTAACCATATAGTAAAGACCAGGAAGGCTGGCCAAGGAAACGGCCAGAACTGTAAACAAAGAATTACAAACTCAAGTTTTCTTTCCCCTCTTGCCATTAATATTGTGGTGATTTAAACAAAAGTCACACAGAGCTCCTGTACACCCTTAAAGATAACAGTATTTATCCTGGCGCTTGTGGCACAAAACCATATTGGGTTTTTTCACTGCCATAATGTGAAATTATCTTTGAACCATTTCTCCCACCTATACAAACTCACATTCAGAAGTTTTTGGGGTTTGTTTGGGTTTTTTTCATTAAGAACTGATTTTCTTTGTGTGTCTACAATAATTTAAGGTTACAAGCTTCTATTTACACGTTAAACAACGGATTTTCCGAAAGCTTCCTATGATTCTGATAGTGGCTGAAAGCAACCGTATTTACTACAGGTATTCTTTTTGCATATTTCATGTCTGTATTACCAGGATATTTATTATCTAAAAGAGTTGCTGAAGAGTTTAACAAATTATTATAACCACCTTATGTACTTGCCAGCTTTACTTTAAAGTGATAGCAAAAGTACTTACTGGATTGTTATTAGTTTTCCCTGCAAGGATGATTCTGGCTTTAACCTTGTTCATATTGAAGTTTTTCAGGTAAGCATCATGAATTCTTTTGGCAAGTGATTTAAGATCTGCCATTTCTGAATCTTCTACATAATTTTCACCTGTTAGAATTTCTGCTTTCAACTTGGCCTTCTCAGACCTTGGCATTCGTCCAAACCGTATTGCTGATGGGAAGACATAATTGTAAAACAAAGTTAAATTATATGGAAACCTGTGCCTTTTACCGTCGCTAGTTAGAGCAGTAAGACTTTCTACGTAGGAAAACTGAGGTACAGGTACTATCTTTATTATAGTAAATTCACAAATGAAAAAAAATCTCACGCTTTCCAACGGTCAGTGACTAATTATCAAGACAATATGCTACAGGGAAGGTAATCAGATGTTTCAAAACACAAACTAGTATCTGTGATGAGCCAGAACGCTTGCCTTTTTCCTCCTAGATTAACTAAGTAGTTGTATTTTGTTTTCTCCTTACTGTGTTCTACAACTCCCAATGTAAAACTCAAAAGTCCAGTCTGTCAGGAGCTTGGCAGAGACCACACACGCCAGCTGGAGAGCTTTCTGGGGAGCTACTCCACAGAGAACGCTGCAACAGAATTGGGTCCGAATCCCACTGCCGATTCCGAACCTGCCGTGTTCAGTACTTTATGTGCTGAGTGTTCAGTTCAATGTATCTGTACTGTCGGGTGACAGCAAAACTCAAAGCTCAAAGGCTCTAGTAAAAGAAAAATAATTAAAAAAAAAAAATCACCTCCTAGACTCAGCATTTTCTGTTTCTCTTTTCAATAGATTAGCCCTTCAAGACTGGAGAAGATGAGAATAGAGTTTGAGTATCAGATCTACTAATCAGGATATTCTTTTGAGAGGCAGGAGATGCATGTTTGAAACACCACTGGGTATGAAAGTCTCCCAGTTCTTGGGCAAGTGGTCTTGCCACTTAGCAATAAAATGGGCTTGTCCACATCCTTCTTCAGTGTCAGTTTAAAGCTAAACCGTTTAACTCTGTTTTAAAATGGGCCTTATCCTCTGATGATGGCTAACACAGCTGCTTAGCCTTGCTTTATTTCAGCACCTAACCAGTGAGAGGACATAACCTCACTGCTCAGAGTGAGCAATTCGAAGCATGCGCAGAATTAGCCCCTCAACACATCTAAGGAATCTTCTCATGACATACAGAGGCATCTCATTACATAAGGAGGTGACTCCAGGCGTGACCCGAAATACAGTTCTGGACTTCAGTGGAAGTCAAACATGGAAGGCCTGTTCCGGAATTCGACTGTGACTCTAACAGAAAACTGGAAGAATATCTGCTCTAAACTGAAGCGTAGAGTTTTAATGTCATGACTGTAAACCTAGTTCTTAGCTCTTTTCCTGAGAAATGCCACCTGCAAGTTAGCAGTCATCTCCTTCCCCTACTGCCTCCCGTGTGTTCGTTGCAAGAGAACTGCTTCAGCTGGAGCACCGGTGCCCACAGCGTTTTAGTGGGATGAAGCAGCTTCAACTGAATGTTAATTCCTGCCATCCAGCACAGCCCCCTGCTCAACTCCTGCCCCCAATCTTTGAAAGTCTGCTGCTTCAGGAAGATTATCAACAGTCTTGCAGACTATCAACACTCTCCCAGTGGACCTTAATCCCAGGCAAGGCTCGCCACAATGGAGCCAGACTGCCCCAAAACCAGAAAGTCAACTTCCTAGGACTCTAGACTACAATGTGATAGGCAGCTTCCCCAGGCATGTCCCCACCTCAGCTATCTTGACTGCAGAGCTTCCTTAGGAAGTTAAGTCTCCTAACCCACAGCTTTTCACCTAGCCCAGCATTTTCACCTACTTTTCACCTACTCCCAAATTCAGCCTTGACACTATCAGGCCTGCATAGTAGGGAACGCAAGCTACTGCCACCTGGCCCACCAAAATGGGCTTTCCTGTGGCTGGGCCTCTCCCTCTTTACCAAATACTGCACATGAAACTGCCTTGTGGACTGAAATTGGCCTGTAAGCCAGAGGCTTACCAGCCTTACCTGAAATCATTAACACAAACAATAACATATTTTTTAAACTGGGTACCTAAATGCTCTGAATTTTTACCTTTCCATTTAACAAGCAACCTACCATATTCCTGTTCCACAGTCCTCACAGACCTTCACCCTCCCCACACCCCCTCCCTGAACCACCCACCCATGAGCTGTTGCACTGTAACCTGAAAAATAATGAAGTCTGGTTTCCTACAGATTTCCATCCTACGTCATTCCCTCCCACAATGAGACAGTTGCTCTCCTCCTACTCCTCTACAATGCCCGTGATCAGAATTCTTACAGTGCTGAAATTTGTCTCAATGGGATTAATGGTGCCGGAGTTCTGGGTGAAGAAAGCAACAAAATGAACATTCATATGGACAAAGACACATCCAGCACAATTGTGTAAAGCTCCTACGAGTACATTTGGCAGCTGTGTATCAACTACATAACTAACTACTCGTTAGGGAAACTGGTGTCCCCCTCCATGATCTGTACTGTCAAAATTTGAGGTTCAACTCTTATGTGTAAGTAGAAATGATATCCAAGTGCCTGCTTCCAGCAGCAGACTCTGTGTAGGAGCAAACAAATGATTAAAGGGCACTCTTACCTACCATTATGTGACATTCCAACTGAAAGGCACTTTTGGAACCGACAGTATTGGCACTTATTACGATTTTTTTTCTGAATTTTGCAGTTGCGATCACATTTATCATAGATGAGTTTTAAACGAATTGTTCTTCTAAAAAAACCCTATAAAAAGTTTGAGAAAACAGTATGTAATATTAAAGAATGTTGACTACTAAACTTGAATCATACAGGTAAGTTTTTTTTCCTTCTACTGTTTATTGCTATCACTAGCAAAACAATACTCAAAGTAGAACCTGTCGAAAGGTAAGAATCTGTGCAGTGAAGTGTCGTGTATGAAGGCACGTAGAGAATGGAAAGCGCACAAGAAGGGAGTAGCTCCCGGCCCTCTTTCCTGTAAGAGGACCAAGAGCCCAGATTACCTGAGCAGTTCTGCTCTTAAGGATTAAGCAAAACAGTCACATATTTCTTCCGTATGCATTTTCTCATCATCCTCTGTCAGAAAGAACTTTCATATGTGTAAGTCACACGCACAGAGATTTAACACATCTTTCTTCATCCAGCAAATGGGAGGGGTATGACAATGCAGCACAGTGCATAGAAAAAGCCCAGGACACAAAAATGAGCATTACAGACGAGCTTATAACTCAACAGACCTTACCACGATGTCTTGATAGTGCAATATAAGGTTAGTCATATATTACGAAATCACAGGCTTAGCAAATTCAGAGACATTGCAACGTTTTGCTTCCCATGATGTAACAGCACATCATTTAGACTGCGGGTTACAACTGACTGTGATCCGGCTCCCCATTGCTAATAGATATTCCAGCATTATTCTGTAGCATTTATATGCAAGTTATCGTATTCTGACATGGTGCATGAAAGAAAAATGTAGACATATGCAATTATTTCTCTCACCTTATGTTCTAATTCAGAAAAATACCCCTGAAGAACTAAAACATTAGAAGGAAAAAGAAAATAATCTTATAATTCATAGGCCATATCACCCCCAAAAGTATACATTAATGATAGCATTAATTTGCCCCGGAGATGTGCCCTGGCCCCAGGACTACAAGAGGTACTCTACTAAATGATCAAGGCAGAAATGTGGTGGAGATGAGAAAGCTAGGATTTGTTACTGTTCTAATGGAAATGTGGCAAAATCACGTGCTTCTCGCAGCCAGACTCCCGACACAAATAAAACACTAGTGGAGCAAGTAGGCTTGGACTTTTAGTCACAGTTTAGTGTTTAAGCTGTTTTAGTGTTTAACTAACTATATTCAGAACAGCAGCATTACAATTATCATTGTGAATTGCCCCTGCTTGATGAAGGTCTGGTATTGAGTTACGGTATCCAGTTATGGTATCTGAAGAATTTATTTCAGAAAAAAAAAAGACGACAGATATGTTTATTATTTAAATAATTGTAACGGCTAGAATTATATTAATTAAACATCTATGTAACAAATGTTTGTCTTCATATAACCCTGTAAATAAAGCAACATGATTTAGGTTCTTAAAAAGAAAATTACGACTGTACCTTACAACCTTCACAAGCATGTACTCCGTAATGGTAGCCTGAGGCTTTATCCCCACAAATTCTACATTCAATGTTTAATGCTCCACTGGGTGATTCATCTATGCTACCTGGAGCTGTGGCAAAATTAATGGATGAAGGACTGGATGCTGGTGAAAGGGTGTCTAAAAGAAAAAGGAACACTTCATAAATACTATACTATCAAGATTGATACCATTTCTATACTAAATCCACACAAAAATGAGCTTATTCTAAAAAATAATCATGAGTTCATAGTCATTAAGTGATTAATTTGGTCATAAATATTTGAAAAATAATTAATATTTGTATTAACAGTGCAAACACATGCAACATACAGGGCGTACCCTGCTAATTTTGCCGAAACATACACCGTCAACAAACAAGAAGACTTACCAAAGTAACCCTGTCAACAAGAACTAGAAGGGTGATAGTGGTTCTTGAGGATTCAATAAATATGCACCACACAAAATAAGGGAAAACCAAGGTTTTGTGTATTTTCCCGTGTTCCATTTTCACTTCGATTTTTACAAATGTTTCTCAGCTTGATGTGAACATTATTTTTTTATCCCACAACCTAAGTAACTAAATTGTACCGAATTAGTATTTCTTTTAAATTGATGGAATTTTCTTAACCCTAGAAATGCACGACATACTTTCTTCACCAATAACATAAATTTGAAACTGAAAATCAGTATTCCACATTCACCCGCTGCTCAAGACAAAACAGAGAAAGGAAAACCACAAACCAGAATGAAACAGAACCTCCCCCCTCCCCATGACTCCAAGCAGGTATCACAATATCCATTCAATCTGTCACTCGCTCTTTCCAGAAAGGTTACTAATGGCTCATCTTGCCCCTCCACCTTCCACCTCCCGTGCCAGATGGAGTGTCAGATCTACCGACAAAAGACATTTTCCTAGCTCACACTGAGTTACACTTATCATACGCTTAAAGTCCCCTTGGCTTTTCAAGAGCTACTCAAGAGTTTTAAATGATGATCTAAACGGGGGCCTAAAAAGCAGTTAGACAACTTCCCTTTCTAAAGAGCTCTCAAAGTGAAAGCATGTTCCTGTACATCAGTGGAAAGGCTGAACAGATATTAAAAGGGAGGTAACACAAATGGTCGCTTCTAAAACAACACAGCAATTGAAGCCCCCCTCAGATATTTTACCCTTTGATTATAAGGAGAAAAGCATTTCTGAATTGTTGTGCAGTGAAATAAACTCTCCAGGCATTTTACTACTAGATGAACATGTTACAAAACTAACCCATTCCGACCATCATTATTTCAATGAATATTTCCACCTTATTTGAGGAAAATATTTTCTGAGGCCAGAATTTCTTTTATCTTCCATCATGCAACTTGCACCACAAGACTTTAGCAAATTAATGGGTGTGTTATTTTAACACAAAGATTAAGAAACACTCATGAATGTGGGTCAGCAAGTATTACGTTGGAAAAAACCTTGGCATAGAACTCAGTCTACATTGCCAGCACTGCCAAGCCCACGGGCATCAGAGTCATCAAGAGCAGCCTGAAACCCAGGATTTTTTTTTCCAAGCGTGATTCTCATTTCTTTTTACTTGCCTTATGGAATTTGAACCTTATAAGTTTACATCTTCCATATTCTCTAACAGCAAAACGAGAAAGTTTTGCAATGAAGAATGAATACTCAAATTAGAGGGTGACAATAGAAGCTGATCTCAATTACTGTAGGACTTGTATGCACATACATACAATGAATTTAAAACCTCACGTCTTAGAAGGACTACGTTATAAACCCAGCACATAACAACTTTTCCTATAGAAGGCATCTCTCTAATGTAAAGGTCTGTGACCAAAAGGCACTCAAATCGTATTTCCACAAACATCCTTTTGGGCAGTAGTGCCAAAAGGCACATCTCCCTTCTCCCTTCAAAATTCACACTATTCATTTCAGCCACCTTAGCACAGAGGCCCACCTCAGTTGTAGTAGTGCAGTTTCTGTAAGATAAAATAGCAATCACAGCCTGGGAATCAATTTAAAGTAAGAAACCCCCCAAACAAAACATAACTTAAACCGAGCAGATACTTAATCATAAACTGCTTCGAGGGGCGATACTGCCAAAAGATCCATAAAACCGCAGCTTCAACAGGGACACCTTTCTGACACAACTGCAGTGTCCCACACCACTTCAGTGATTTCCATTCTCATCTCTCAAACAAAGCCTCTCACAAAGGTCTTTTGATTAAAGCCTGTATAATGTATTAGCCTGCTGAGACTGTTACTTTAACCAGAGCAGAAGCCATTATCTGAACAATGCTACCCTTGAGAAGGGGGAGAAAACAGCAGGTTCAAAACGTCGGTACACTCAAATAGACCAGAATTCTAGGTGAGCTTCTAAGGGCTGGATTAAAACCTTTTGGCAAATGCTTCACGATACTTTTCAAATATACGATTTAAATAAACTTTAAAAAATGGAGAATCCTTTTAGTGCAATATTGTGACTTCCTATATGACTACATCGTACCTTCTTTCCTAGTAATAGTGATTTTTGAGTTAGTTTGAAAAAGGTGTTGGTACCACTGGTAATTTAAAGCAGCAACTTTCCGTTACGGTAATTTGTCACTGACATTTGTCTAATACGTCAACTTTAGCCTTAAATATTTTAAGACCATGCTATAATCAGCTTATATATTTCTAGGGTCACTTAGTTATAATCAACAGTTACCGAATTGAAATAGATTTTAATTTCTATCACTACGTATTTATAAAATAAAGTTCTGTTGTAAACCACAATTCTCTTACCTGTTTTAACTGATCCATCCGATCCTGGACCATTTCCAAGTGACTGGAACTCTGTTAAACTTAAAGCTCCAGAGCTATCATCACCTAGAGACTGAGAGAGGTCTTGAATGTTCTCCATATCTTGTAGGAACTCTCCAGATAAAGGGCTGCCTATATCATCCTCCTCCAAGGCAGTAAGGGGGTAGAGCTGGTTTTCAGTGTCCACCATTTTGATCAAGTAGAGCAGTCACTTAAGCTTCTTTACACTGGTGAAAGAATAATTAAAAATAACCTTCTACTTACAATATCAAAACATTATTTTGCTGTTAATCTTTGAATCAGTTACAGCACACCGGATACGTGAATTCTAACCCAACAGTGAAATGCTGTACAACATTCTGTTCTCCAGAAGCTTTATGCAAGATGAATCATCAACAAGACAAAGGAAAAAAAAAAATATTAAAAGAAAAAAAAATCACCAAAATGCCTCAATATGAATTAAAATTATGACAAGATCAATCTGTAGATTGTTGTTTTCCCTCCTTTGCTGATAAAGGTTAGATATTGTGTTTCTATAGCAGGCATCATGAATTTCCCACCAAAAAATATAGAAAAATAACAAATATCAATGCGCATACACATTATGTCTGAGCAGACTTTGCTCACCTTATCTAATACACATTATGTTTGAGCAGTTTTTGCTCACCTTATCTAACAGCTTTAGAAATGCTGATTTGCTCCTCTGTTCTCACCTTTTTAACTCACTGCAGAGAACACAATACTGCCTTATACCAAATCTTTCTAGCACTGGGCTAAACTAATACTTTTTGACCTACTTCAGTCAAACAACACCTTCAGCAAGAGTGCTCCTGCATATACAATCCAGTATACCTGTAATTCCTAGAGTTAGTTTTATTTTCTACAGTGAAAGAAGGCTTTTTTAGTTGCCTTCAAAACTAGCCACCGGTGTCATCAACTTTGCATAACAACAGATTCCTAAGAAAATGTTGCAACTTTTAATTCTTCTCCCGTCGACCCGTCAGGTCAGGAGTTAGTAAATGTACTGCAGAATGTTATTACTGCTGCACAGATAGACTTCTGGGAAAAGAAAGAACACTGAGTAGCTAATACTTGCATTCTACTCAGTACGCATACGGACGCACACTGCTGTGGTCTCCTCCGTGCCGTGAATGCGCCCAAGCAGCTCCAGGAGTTCTGACTGTTGCTGTGGTTACAGCTCAACGCTGCCCTTTGCAAACACCACGTGCTCGCTGCTGTTTATTGTGAAGCTTGAACCTGCCAATAACTGGCTACATGGGGATATCCAGACGTTGATTTTACAATAGAAGTGCTGTGTTATGATTTAAGAAAACCCCAAAAGTCTTCCATGATGTTTCTTTAACATTTCAAGTATCAACTAGTTGGATTCCTATGGCACTAAACATTTTACACTGACAAATCAAGCCTTTTCTTTGATAATCTGTGACAGATTCATCCCATGAAAATCAGGCATTTATTCTGGAGGAAAAAAAGCATAGGTTTTGGGTTATATAACTGACAAAAAGGGTCCAGTTAAAAGTAACACAAAGTGCTGACGACCGCTTTACATCTTAATGGCAAAAGATAGCCATTACTTGTATTCAGTTCTGTAAAAAAATCTTCAAAAAGTTCTGTAGCGAGATATCTACAATCAAGCCTTTTATCCCCAGGCTAATGGAAAAAAGTCAGCCTTCAATTATATTTGCATAATTTTACAAGGTATTACGCAGATGTAACTGAGGGCATGATAACCTACTCTAAAGAAGACTAAAAGTTACGCTTGTAATCGCCCGCAACGCACGCACGGGTTTTAAGTTTATTTTCCAGGTGCGCTTACCAGTGCACACTCCTACTTCTGTCAGCTGTTTGATGGAAAACCAATGGTGCATAAATATCATTTCTATAGTGGTTTCTCATGTGTTCGCTACATGACTGTGAGGCACAAGAAACAAAATCTATATTACATTAGGTTCTCTATTCTCCAATTTGCATCCTTCCAGACAATGTTATTTAAAAGGTGTACGATGGGCTTGGTAAAACTTTGATTTTCAGAGTACTCCGATTTTTGGGTTGTGATATGAAATGGCTGTAGTAGTATATCCTGTGGACCCATTACTCATTTTAGCAATGTGAATAGGTATAAAAAATGTAAAAGGGGAGATTGAAATTGTAGGGTACTCATAAACTCTGATGAATAGAACAAAACAATATGTTTTATATAACCT
>JAAGNO010027672.1:47253-64948 GCA_033439905.1 Ceryle rudis
GCTACCTTATTTTTTTAAGCACTATAGCATGTACATATGACTGTACATATCTATTGCACAATGTTCTTCCTCCAAATCATGCCCCTTATAATTGAGCAGTGCATTAAACAGAAGTGGAATTACATGGCTTGTAAGGCATCCTGGTCTAGATCAGTCTTGCAGCAGGAAAAAAAGCTGTTAATCTCTTGGTTGATCAAAAAGGAAGAACATTCTTTGCCTAAGCAAAAAGGGAGACAAGGCAATCCTCTTTCTCTGATACTTAAGTACTTGCAAAGATGGAGGAAAACTAAAGAGTCTCTTGAAGTAAAAATACAGGCCACAGAGGCAAGGCTACAGGAGTGGGGCCCACAGCGAGTTTTACTTTCTTCTCTCGTTGCATCAGGAGATGCAGAGATAACACACTTGTAATCTCACATGGGAAGAGCTGAGAATGCGTTGAAATGCTGCAAATGTTTTGTTGATTGATATTAAAAGTGGCAAAAAAACAATATGGGAATATTTTTTTGGTTTTCTATTACTCAGCCAAACCGAAGCAGAACTCACTGAGCCAGGCAGCAGCATGTCTTTGGTCCCAGGATTTTCTGTCTCACCGGATTTTAAAAGACATGATCCAAAAAGAGAGAGGAAAAGCAAGATTTTCACCTTGAAAATTAACAATTTTTATCAATTTTTCCATACAAGTCATTAGCCAACACCATAAGCAAGTATTTTTAAAGAGAGGACTAAACCAGATGAATTAACCCGATGTACAGGGGAGTCAGCAGCAAGAAGATGCACACGAGCACAGAGCCGATTAATGACAGGTCAGGCAGGAACAGTAGCCCGGGAGCAACTGACTCTACGTTACACCAAGCAGAAGTATTCTTCAACTAGATCTACTCTCTCAGACTGTCAGGAGCACATAGGATTCTTCTGTGCTGCAGCACCAGCTCTCATTAGCCCAACACAAGTCGAAGACAAAATAACGAAGAGGCCAATGTGGCTTATTTAGGCCAAGTGTTGAGATTTTAGAATTAAGTTCGTCCTGTGGCATATGCAGAACAGATGTTTTTCAGCTATACAGAAAGGTACATTGACGTTGCCAGGAACTCTCGGGCCACAAAATATACATGATATTTGTCATGCAGGTTCCCATGGGTTTAACAACAAAATCTCAGTTCCTACAATGTCACTGTCACTGTTTTGTTTGTTGTTATTTTTACTTCGACAACAAATAAGGAAATAACTTAATAAAATTATAAAATGGAATTCACAAGTCAGTGTTACAAATCTACGCTCTTCCTGCTGCACATCAGTTTTAAAACAACATGTGTAAGGAGATACTAACACAAGCAGTGCTCGTCACGTGGCAAGAAGAGTATTACCAACAGTAAAACATAACATCAGGATCCAAATTCTGTAGAGAAAACAAACAAGGGTTGTCAAATACGAGGTAGCCACTTTAGGCATGAAAAATTCCTTACATATTATTCAAGTGCAAAGTAGCCATAATGCACAATCTGCATTAATAGAAATTTAAGGCTCTGGGAACATCTGTTTAACATTTATGTCCCTCCCAAGCAAAAATCTAAAACCTCAGTCTGTGTGATTACAAAAACAGTTAAAGGCAAGACATACAAAGTCATCTTGGACTGCTAGACAAATTGCTACCGTATCTCCTTATGAAAGAGAACTCTGAATCACTGGTAATTGCAGAGTATATGAAGACAGTTAAAAATTCAGCATTTGCACCAATACCACAACCAACAAAGGCCCAAATGCCCAAAATACTTCTTGAAATGATTGCTTAACACCGCTCAGCTACAAAGATTTGGGCAGATGCTACACGGAAGCAAGGAAAAAAAATGGCAAAAAAGCAACTAATCTGCCAAGGAAGGCAGGGAGGGGGAAGCACAGACTGAAAAAAATACACGGAACAATGACATAATCACTAACAGTCACTATTCAGCTACTTTGCAGTTACTGAGCCAGCTTCAATCCCTGTTGGAATCTCCCTGTAGCTTCTTTCCAAGATTTAGTAGCACAGGGTAGAAGCTAGTTCATGGGTCCTGAATCTCCAGAGTCTCATTGCCTAGAATATATTAAAGAAAGATAAATGTCTCTGAACAGGGCCACCCCCTCAACCCCCTTTTAAATGCAACATTTCTGCTTTAAAACTATTCAGCTGCTTTCTATACTTCATGATTATATATTCACAATTTGCTCCAGTGTTTTATTTCAATTATATAACACATTCATTATTCTCTAAATAGTTTTTTTAAAGTTGCTTGGTTTAGCAAGATTACTGTTTAAGAAGTAACTAATAAAAGCAGAACAACAAAACTCTTCAGGAAGCAATTAAACTATTTATCCCGAATATCATACCCTCTCACTGTCACACAACAGATGCAATTAGTGATGGAGAAAAGAATTACAAAGCAGCGACTAATTTTCAGCAAAGAGACATAAGAGGGGTATTCATCCTACCTAATGTCAAGCACCTCACTTACATCTTTGGGTTGAGCAGAACTCAGTGGGCTTTCCAGAGTTATGAGTGATCTTTTGAGGTCACAATTACAAATTAAAAAGCGGTACTTTTAGATCACATCACTTCCCTGATCCAGTTCGCTGCAAAGCCTCACAAATATTTGTGCTGGCTCAACAGAGGGAGCAAAAATAAGCAGTTGGAGTGAAGGATACATGTGCTGCATGGCCAGCTAATACATGTGCATGTGCAGCCTGAATCCACTCTGAAGAATCCAATGATTGTATCAACGGTCTGGGCCTGTCAACCAGGCACATGCATTGCCTAGAGTACAGCAGCCATACCTCAGAAGTTTCTGATGAGACCTGAAAGCTGCTCTACAGGTCAGAGAGCATCTTTGTTGGATTAAGCAGTATCATCTTTAGACAGAGCCATATAGGCTGGAGAGATCATGCATACCCCACACTTACTGATCATTCCTCCAGCAGTAAATCTCCCACAGAAATCCAGTAAATGGAAGACAGAGGCACTTACTCTGAGTTGAAACAACACAACCCAGTCAATAAATAAAATACACAAAATAAAATAAGAATTCCAATGCTGGAAACTCAAGCTGAGAGTAGAACCTTACTCAAAGCTTCTTGTAAAGAATAAAACATCCTAGCATCAAATGACTTTCTAATGGAAACTGTAAATTCAGCAAGCCCCTCGAGAACTTGGTAACTAGGAACTCAGCCGAGAACACTTTACATTTACATACATGACTTTATATAGACCAGAAAACATATTCAATTGCAATTGATGCACATTAAGCTAGTCAACCTCCAGCAGACAGAGCTAGACACTACTACTGCAACACTACTCAAATTTGCAGCAAGAAAGAAAGAAAAAAAAAATTCCATTTTTCCTGCCTTATTTCTGTAAAGAACACAGATTAGGCTGTTGCTTGAACTGATGTCAAGCTCAAATAGATTCAAGTCTGCAGAGAATACCAATACAACATGGAGGTGTGTTTGTTTTCTCCTCTAAATGTGAGGGTTTGTAACCAAAAAGTGCATACTTCAGTGGTTTCTGTAATTGGGAATAGGAAGACCTGCATTTCTTTCTAGTGAAAGCTGGACTGAAGCTAAAGCCAGAGGTACCTATATGTCAAAGTAAAGCTTTTGAATCTCTCTTTTAAACCTCTCTTTAAATCTTTAAATTCCTGTAAGAGTCAACGAGTCAGGACTTCCATATCAGTCAACAGCAATGTTAGCTAATAAAATATATAATATTATATTAAGGTATATTGTATTGGTAACCTATAACGTTTTCCTTCATTTTACTCTTTTCTTCAAGAAGTGTTCTTAGGTGGGGTCTTTTTTGGCTGGTTGACTTATTTTCTCAAGGTTCTGAGTTTTGGTTCGTTGTGGGTTTTTTTTTTTGGTTGGGTTGTTTTTTGGTTTTGTGTGGTTTTGATTTGGTTTGTTTTTTTTGTTAACTACATTATAATCCAGCCATATAATGTGTAAATGATTCCTGACTCTAAATCAAGCAAGAGGTCAAAGACTTAAGTGGAAAACTGTGTGTTAAAGTCTTTAGTCTCACTTCAACTTTTTTATGTCAAGATTCCTAGAAATCCTGAAAACCTGGCAACTTGTTTTTCTTTTGATTCCCCTCCCCGGCCCCTTTCTCTATTTATCCTGTCTCTGTTTCCACTTCTATAGTAAGAAGTGAGGTCTGACATATGATTGAGAATTTATCACAAGCTTCATCTGTAGAAAAACATACTAACATGGCATTTCAGCTTGGACAACAGAATGAGAAAGTTTTATACAAATTCTTACTTTAGTTATAAATACGTGTAAAGCAAATATTCAGACTGAAGTTAATAATATCTACTATTTTTGAGGCATGACCAGTGAAGCAAGTATGGTTTATTAAGAAGAGATTCAAATGAAGAACATAATTTTTTTTTTCCTACAAGTAGAAGCCATAGCAACATCTTAGCAACCAGCATGTTACAGAGTGCGCTGTTTTCTCTGATACGTTCTCTCTTTCAAGTTCAAATACAGTTCCACAAGTACTACTTACAGCTCACCACAGCTACTAATAAAAACCCCCCTTCACTGTTCTATACACCTTTACGGTTGCAACACACTCTCCCTTTTTCTTTTCCTGTCTCCAAAGAATCTCCAGTTTTTGCTCTTTATCCAGTGCATTTCCATGTCAGTATCTCTTTAAGTCACTGTTATATTCCACTCAAATTATTCCATACTTGCGCAAGATTCAAATGATTACACGTTAAGCGTAAAGCCATCACAATTTGTGCTTCAAACTTTTACAGGTTCTAAATCATTCATGACAACGTTTTGTAGGCAACGAAGCTAAAAGAATATAGTGTTTAGCACACAGATGACCCATGTGTTTGCTGAACACGTCCATGTGAAGACCACAACTACCGAGAACCAAAAGATTTGACGCATCACTTAAGAAGCTGTTTTCTTTTCATGTACATCAGAGATAGGATTTGATTTATGACTGATATTTAAACCAATGCAAGGTCACATTCGGATGAAGACAACATTTATCTATTTGCTATTTGATCCAAGATCCAAGGTCACGTTCACACAAATATGTCATCCGAATATTTGGTATGTTTTTATTAACGCGATAATGGACTCAAAGCTCTCTTACTTTCCCCATGTGTCCCAAAACTCCTTACCCATTTATCTGGAAGTCATCTAGTTTTTGCAACACTTGTACAAATGTCTGACAAGCTCATTACATAAAGCAAGATTTTGAACTGATTAACAGGGATACTTCAGAAAACAGTGCTCTGACTGAGGCTAAATCTGGTTGCATGGTATGCCCAGAATTAAGAGATTATTTTTTTCAAGTAACAAACAAATAATCACACAAAACCTATGTCTTATGAACTGCATGCACATATTGGATGTCCTAAACCATTATCTTTTTTGGGTTTTTTCCTCCCTAAAAATAGTATGTAAAACTGAGTTTGAGTGGTAAAGTCAAATTTGATTGTGACGTGTTCAGCATTTACAAACATCTTACACATCTGTCCTAACATGCTGATCACTGGAAACTAGATCCTCAAGACTAAATTGGAATGTTGCAATTGTTTCCTTGTGCATGTGATCACGGCATCTCAGATTATGCATAGAGGCTTCTCAACAATTTTCTAACCATACCCTGATAATCTACGGTGATTTCATATGTTGAAGGATGAAGATATCTGAGGGTAAAAGGCAAATACAAATTGCATTTTAGTGTTGTGACTAAATGATTTTCTCCAATATAATCAATTTTTTAAGTAAATAAAAAGTAAGCCTTTTGCTAAGTCTCCTGCAGGGTACATTTTCACTACATACAGCAAAAATAAGCTTCAGAGGGTAACAAAGACATCTGTGCAACTAAAATTGTCAATTCAAATTATAATTTAATACATACAGAGGTAGTGCCAGGCAAAATCTTTGACCATTTTCCATTAAACATATTGACTGTGCTATTACATAAACCTCTATCAGAAGTTTTACTTGCTCACATGCTTGTTAAAAAAACCCAAGCCTCAGAAAACCCCAACAAAACATACATGACTGTTCTATCCAAAAAGACTTCTTAGCTTTAACAAGCAAAAGCTCTCTAGTAATTCTTGCTAACAAATGTGAAATTTTAGTTATACTGTATTTATGGTTAAAAATAAAACCCAGTTGCCACTAACTTACAGAGTCAAGCAAAGACTTTGATGCACCTTCTCAGTTGGGATGATACTTTAACAATCTTTAGGGTTCAGGTATATGTATGGATAATTTACAACGTGGTTTTATAAACTAGGATATAAGAATCCCTTTTGGTTTATATTCATAGACCTTTATGTGACAACTGTTATATATTGTAGGTAATTCCTTATTGACAAGACTGGTAGTAACATAGTCTTTAGTATGTGGAATTCTTGCTGTTTTATAAATAAAAATACCTGCCTAAAGTTTACATTTGTAGTAAAATGAGGGAAGAATAAATATAATATGAAATAACTACCTAATCTTTCATTCTGTGAGTGTATTTATTATTCCTGTATGAACTCAGCCTTGATTACTCTTTGACAAAAGAGCAAAGGAATGCTCGTGTGACATAAATACTTCAACAGGACACAGCCTAATTCAAAGCCACACATTATATATCATAATAATATATTATTATTCTGCCACATAATCTAATATTTTGTGGGTTCCGAGTAATCTCAAGTTTGTTGACTGCTAATGCAATTTTTGAAGTTGTATGTAATTTTGTTAGTTTAAACATGATAAAAGCTCGAGAGGATTAATTTGTGACAGCACACACATTTGAAAGGTAGAATTAATTCATCATTAAAACACTGGGAAAAGGGCAACTTTGGGGAGAAGAAATAAAAAACCCCTTACTTTTCTATTCATTTGCTCCCAAATTTTCCGCACCATTATCACCCCAGATGGTCCTATCATGTCTCCCTGCTCTTCTCCCTTCTCACTACACTTATGGTTCCCCCTCCCCACACAGTGTCCCTGAACTACCGACTATGCAAACAGCAAACATGCTGCAGCTGGTTCAGAGCTACATGTTGCAATCGCCTCACTAGTGCTCCTACGCTGATCGGCGATTGACAGGCCAAACAGAACAGATAATGGCTGAATTCATATTGCATCATTTCCTCAATAGAGTCAATAAGGTGTTCTCCTTTCTTCTTTCCAGTTCCCAACTTTCAGAACAATTACAGAACTTTAACAGCTTTGTAACCACTACTCCTCTGTTGAATTGGACAAGGCTTGCAGGTTATAAGCTATGGGGTGGAGGGAGAGGACAGCAGACGCCACTGCATATACCTGACTTTCTTAGCTATCTAGACTAAAAGAGATGAAAAAGCAACCCTGAAAACAGCTTTCAATATAGTGGTTTTGGAGCATAACTGTCTTCCAAGACAGATCTGGACTTTTGCCCCCACCCTCCCCTTTATTTCTTTCCGTTTTGCCTTCACTATTTGCTTTATGTTTATTTTTCGTACAACGCACAAACAGTACCAAGGGTACCTGGAGTTACATCAGTACTTGGAGTATTCTACGGTTTTGCAGGGTTCCTCACTTTGACTCATAATCACATACTTTATTAAGAAAAAGATAATTGGCTGTCCTTGAAATAGTGGTTAAATATTCAATTTGTCTGAGGATTTCTGACCTGTGGGCAAAACCAGTAGTTCTGACAGACATCTTAATGGCAATGTTCTTCCTGAATATAGAACTATTGCTTTGGAACAATACTTTTAATCTAAAAAGAAAGTGGGGGGTGTGGGGTGGGGGGGGGAAGAAAAAGGTATCTTAAATCAAAATTACTTAATGCAAAACATTGAAAGATAGTTTGGACTTTTTAGCATATTGATTTAATATTATGAAAAGCTTCACTCGAATCTTAGCTGCCCTTCAACCATACTTGTAGGCCTTGCAGTCTCCCTTCTTTAAAATAACCTGGTCAGACACAAATTCTCAACCTGGCAAACTGCCAAATACTGCCACCCCAACTTGATTGTACAGGTCCTGCTCAGAACAATAGAAATAACCCACTGCCACCACCGCTGTGCAGCTGTATCTGTTAGTACAATAGCTCTCCTAAGTGTGACCAGCATTTCTTTAAAAGAAACATGGAACCTCGTCGTTTTCTCTTTTCATTTACAGCTTAAACTTCGACATTTACGCTCCATCTCCTTGTTTTGGCTTGGGACAAAAGTCCCATTGCTTTGGTATCTGATGCTGCAACTTTTGCTTCAAAAGATTAGCGACAGGAAATATCTTCCTGCCTCAAGTATACCTCCTTTTCAGTCTCCAGCACTCTCCCCATTCCCAGGTTTCAGTTTTGGCTTTACCCTGGCGCACACAGCTTCAATACACTTTCAGCTGTCCTACCCCTCCCTCTCTTTCATAAGCCATGTCAACCCATCCTCAAACCACCTCCTTCATCCCCTTGGGTCCTCTAGTCTTCTATCTCGGCTCCTCTAGCATCTGCACAGCTGCACTCTTCTCACCATCTGCAACCCCTTGCATGATTCATCACCAAACATAACAGACCATGATTATTCACTATTTGAAAAGCTACAGTGGAATTTACATCTGTTTCTGGAAGAGATTCAAGAAGTCTGAATTCGCCTTCTTATCAGAGAACACCACTGTGTATTTTCAGTGGTTTTATTTCACTGATAAAGTTTACTCCCTTGCCCAGACATAATAACAAGGCATATTTGATAACCTAAATTCAGCTTAACAGAAGGACTTATATACTACAAAAGAGAATGAGCCTCAGGCAAGATATTACAGATTTAGGCTCCTTCTGCTTCCAAGTGCCTTTCTGAAAATTAATTGACTGATCTCAGTGGGCTAGCTGTCATACTCTTCCACCAGTAAACAATATCTAATGTCTCTAAAACCGGCACCTGGAGTTCGGTAGTTTATTCATTCTTCAGTGCGCTGCTACTTCACACATTCCTTCAAAGTATTTTTATAGACACCTGTTGCTCAGCTATTACATTTAAATAAGTAAATAAATAAATAAAACCCGCTAAAAATAAACTACCTTTGATTTAATGTCATGCCACAACTGAAGAGTACCCAAAGTGGAATGTGAAACAAAATTCCTTCACTTTTTGTTGTTGGGGTGTTGTTTGGGGTTTTCTTCCTAAGAAAAAAAGGCCTTCATATTTTTTTTTTAATGGTAATTTAGAAATTTTTGCCTTTAAAAGTTTTTCTTTGCGATAAGTGTATCGCACAAACCCAAAGTTTACACTGAATTAGAATTGCTGACAGGAGACTTGGCAACAGGTATGAATGTAATGAATCTACATTTTTTGGCAAATGGACATCAAGTACTTGTACCTCTGAGCTACTGACATGCCAGATAGTGGATATACTTGGGACACATGACTTCACAGTTCTAAATCAGGTCACTTGCTACAGTATAGAGATCACAAGCCTCACACTCCTGCATGATCAAAAAATGTCAAAATATAACCAATTATTTTCCAGACATCTAAGCTCTCTGCTCATCCTTCATATGACATGAAGGGTATCTGCCTACCAGGTTAACAGCCCCATTTTAACAACAGTATCACCACTGCCAACCCCACTTCTCCCTGCTCCCTTGAACTAAGGAAGCACCTGAATTACAGAAAGGTGGAAGAAAAAAAAACAGGATAGGAAAACCTGTTAAAAAGTCTTATATGTGCTTTCAGACACTAGTTTTAATTCACTTTGTGAGGTGCTTTAGCTGACAGAATCAGACTGAAAAAGCAGTTATAGGGACACAGCACTCACAGCCCTCTGCAGAGCCAAACCGAAGACGTTGGTTGCAGAATAAAGTTATGTTAGGGGTTGAATTAGATAAGCCAGCTTAAGTAATGTAATAGCTCCCTGACATCAAAAGGATATCCCTTCCATAGCTCCCTGACATTGTCAGCCCTGCACCTTCCCTCTCCCCTCTTCATTTCCAGCCACACAGTTCCACCCCGCCTGCGCTGGCTCTCGCACTTTCTGACCTATCTGGCCACATCTGTAATAGTAAGCAAACCAGGGCCAAAGCACATGCTCGAGCCACGCTGTTAGCGTCCTCTCTGACACCATTTTGGCCCATACCAACCTGGCAACGTCCCAGATGAATGCACAGGCACAGTTAAGGGGACTGCAAATGCAGAGCAGCAAAGTGCTCTCTAGCAGCAGTTTGGATGCAACCGTACTCTTTCAGAAGGGAGACCATTAGGTGTGTGCAATATTGCCACTTTGTTCCAGGACCAGAGAACAGTCCCTGGCATATTTTGTTCCCTAGCGCAGACACAGCCTGAGTGTAACAATTCAGCTCATGATGCCAGTAGAGATGTGACAGAGGAAAAACATAGCTTGAGCTCACTGAACAGACTCAGAAGGCAAAAAGGAAGGACAGGAACATGGATGGTAGGAAAGGAAAGAAGCATGAAGAAGGAGCCTGACTGATCTTTAACAGCAGTTGCTAGATCAGATCAGACCATGCTGTGTAACCACACCTCTCACTATAAGCCTCATATTTGCAAGAGAGGGGACATCCCATTCTCTCTCTTTTTTTTTTTTTTAATTCATATTTATGTGTTCAGAGAATCCTATCATAAAATCATAGAATGGTGGGGGTTGGAAGGGACCTCTAGAGATCAGTGAGCCCAAGCTCCCTACCAGAGCAGGGTCACCCAGGGCATGTTGCACAGAAATGCATCCAGACGGGGTTTGAAAGTCTCCAGAGAAGGAGACTCCACAACCTCTCTGGGCAGCCTGGTCCAGGCTCTGTCACACTCACAGTAAAGACGTTGAGGTGGAACCTTCTGTGCTCAAGTTTATACCCATTGTTCCTTGTCCTGTTGCTGGGCACTACAGAAAAGAGACTGGGCCCTTCCATTTGACACCCACCCCTCAGATATTTATAGACATTCATAAGGTCCCCTCTCAGTCTTCTCCTCTCAAGACTGAACAGCCCCTGCTCCCTCAGTCTTTCTTCACAGGGGAAATGCTCAGGTCCCTTCATCACCCTTGTAGCTCTTCATTGGACACTTTCCAGTAGATCCCTGTCTCTCTTAAATCAGGGAGCCCAAAACTGGACACAGTATTCTGGGTGTGGTCTCACTAGGGCAGAGGAGAGGGGGAGGAGAACCTCCCTCGACCTGCTGGACACAGTTTTCTACATGCACCCCAGGATGCCATTGGCCCTTCTGGCTGCATGGGCACATTGCTGTCCATGGAGAACTTGCTGTCCACCAGGACTCCAAGGTCTTTCCCTGTGGTGCCGCTTTCCAGCAGGATGACCCCTAACCTGTACCAGTGCCTGGTGTTATTCCTCCCCAGATGCAGGACCAATTGTCTATGCCACATTTCTTGAGTTTTGCTATGAGGATGTTATGGGGGACATGGTATATACATATATACACATGTATACCACATGGAAGAGAATAAAAATACAAAATAAAGGATAGAATAAAATAAAAGATAGCTGCAAACTGAACAATTATATATCCTTAAAGGATAATCACTATTACATTTCCACAGGATTTATTATGGCATTTATAAACTTGAGAAAATGCAACTCCTTGAACACCCTGTAAATTTGGTTAGAACTATGCAGCTCAGTATGCTGACAATCAGGTGCCCAAAACATACATTTAAGTTAAACATTTGATAGTTGTTTGAAAATATTGGCCTATTTATGTACAGTTACATATCTGTGGAAACACAGTATACAAAATGTACAGCTGTTGCTTTTTTCAATAGCTGTATCCTCTGCTGCTTGTCTCTTAGTTACATATATACTAAAGCTTCTGATCAGACTGGTCTGCTTAACTGCATACAGCAGTCTTTTGTGCTGAGGTGGACATGAACACATTATAAATATATATAAAAGAACTCATTTCAGAAGGAAAAAAAAAAAAAACAAAAAAACCAAACAACAACAAAACACCAAAAAAAAGCAGTTCAAGTTTCTTATGTGCTTTTTTCCATGGGCAGGTAAGTAGAATATGAATAAACACATTACGTCGTCTTTAAATTTCATACAATACAGCAACCCAAGTCTACCTTATGCTTACAGAGCAAAATTTCCAACACCCACCTGGTCAGAACTGACCACAGACAGAACATTCTGCTGTTTATGTAGCTGTGTTATAGTGAAACTGGAACCACGTGGCCTCTTACACTGACATAAAACCCACTCAAACCCCCCTCGCTGGGTAGCATGCTTACTCTGAACTGAATTGCTTACTAGCAGACTAAAAGATTTGAAAACCCACACTTAACTACATGCAAGTTTGCAGAGTAAACATCACTGTCCAATATTCTGTGCATACCTGCACTGGATAGTTTTTAAAATTTCATCAAGAATCTCATTCTAGCTTCCATTGGAAACATTTTTTTTTACACTAGCAATGCACAATTCTTGTAATCTTCCCTGAAAAATTGCCCGCAAGCCAACAATATTCACTACGACCTGCAGGCTGCAATTAATTTATTTTACCATCCAATGGGTGAATTAATCAACTGTTATAATGGAGCATTCACCAGACCTATTGTCAAGAATGCCGTCAAGCACAGCCTGCCAATAAATCCAGGAGTCTCCAAAGCAGTTTCTTGACACAATGCCCACCTTCTCCCTCTTCCTCTCCCTCAAATCCCAACATTTTCCATACATGTTGAATAAAGATATAAGAAGGTTTGGTTTTGGTTTCATGACTCCAGTGCCGTGTACTTTATAAGATTCTTGCTGAAGCAGTAACACTAACAAGAAGCTAGGAAATGTCAACAGTAATTCAAGTCTTCACTTTCAAATAGATTTTGCAAATAGACAAAAGTTCTTCTTACTATCTGAACATTCACATTCTGGTTTAAATTTAGCATTTTCTTCTGTGAATTCTTCTATCAACTATTTCCAGTAAATACTTATTTAAAGCAAAACAGGCATGTAGCACTCTAACAAGAAATGAATGGCAATACAAGCTTAGAAGCAGATAATAAAACTTAGACAATGTAACTGTGCTGGATGCACGGATACATACAACAGGACAGGAAAGCCTGCCTCCAAACCTTAATCACAGGCTGTAGAATAGTTTCAAATAACATTAGGACAGATTGTGGTATCATTTTTCCATGCAAAATACATCAAACTCTTAGCTATTCACAACAATAAACGCTCTCAGCTCCAGGATGTTGCACACTCATAGATGAGTAAGAAGTGACTCAACCAGCAGTTAATTCGCGCACTGAGCAGCAGCTCTGGTTTCCTTTTACATACTTATCAACAAACTGGAAATAGACTAATGAGATACAAAAGTATGAAATACAAAAATATTTTACTAACTTGCTTTCACATGTTTTTCAGCTGCCTGGAAACAAATGCCAAGGAAACTTAAAGCCTCAGTAGCTGCTAACTACTCTTGAGTTCCTCAAGGGAGATACCTCTTTGAACAAGCTTCTTTTACTATTTGGAAAGATTAAATTAATTATTTCTTACTTTATAACTAAAAAAAAAAAAGCCACAACAAAAAGCTATATCAGCATTTCTAGAAAGGGAGAGGTAATTTGTAAATCTATCTCACAATGTTAGTGTTTCCGAGACAAGATGTACATAGTACCACAGAACAAACTATGCCTGTTTGGTAGTTCTCACTTTTCAATCTTCAAAGTAAAGAAAAAAAAAAAATTCTATAGCTTATGCTTACAGCATTTTAAAACACTGCAAACAGCCACACAAACAAGTAACAACTCAAGCCTAGATCGGGATTAGAATGCCAATGAATTATTGTATTTTATAGTTTGTGTTAATCTGTTCAGAAGCAGCCCTTCATTGGACGCAGACATATTTTCTAGATACTTAAAAGACACATACGATGGACTTATAAATAAATGCTGTTTCATAAGCAGATACTATGAGGACTGGTATGAGGAAGTGGAATCAGATTTGGCAACATCTCAATGCCACATGCAATCTGCTCACACAACAATCTCCTCATATCAATTTAAATGTTTTCTAAACATGCCAAATATCATACTCTTTAAGATTGAGAGATTTTGATTTTATTTTGAGGATAGTGATGATTTAGAGCCTTATCTTACCGGATAAGTACTTTTTCATGCAGCGAATATTCAGCATTCTACTTCATAAGAAGTCATTCAATATTTAATTTTACAGACCTGGTCCTGTGAAATACTGAGCACTCTACTTCTAAAATGTAAAGAATTCAGAATTCTACTGGATAATGGCTTTATGCAGCTTTTACATAGAAGTTTAACAGAGCAATGGATATCAGAACACATGGAAATTTTACTTACTCTGTTCTCCTGATTGCGCTACTTTCCACTTATCTACTACTCACTGGGTCTACTTGCTCAGCTTTCTTTCGTTGTCAGTGGACTATACAGTAATCACCAGTTGTTCAAAACAGTGTTGTTCTTCTCCAGTTGTTCAAAAACAACGCTGATAGCTCCCAGTCCATGTATGCACTCACCACTTCACGCAGCATCTTGCAAAGTTGAAACAGAAGCTGTTTTCCGGAATCTGTTCCCTTTCCATTTCATCTGCACATCGGTGATAACAAGTGGCTCTTCAGTAATAAAAAGCTGTTGACATTCTCTCTTAAAAAAAAAAAAAAAAAGTAAGTAAACAAAATTTCCCAAAGATTAATATTTAAATTTTATATTGATATTGTGTAATATCATGCTTTTTAGTATTTCTTTCTAGAACAAACACTACCAGTTCACTTGGGCCAAAATTATTTTCTAAATGACTCAGGCTTTTAATATAACACCTAGTTTTACAGCAAGACTATACTGACATTGAGCTAACTAGGGCATACAGTTGGTATATCCCAGTATCATGCTGATCTTTCTTCTTCATACTAGGAAAATTCAAAAGCACTCAGCTAAGGCCACTGCAGTGAAAGCCTTGTGCTATTTTAATTATCTGTTATAAAGCAAAATACTTTTACTGGTAAAGAGCATTCTCACAAACATCCACATCTTTATGTGGCCAGACTGTTAGGAGTAGTTATGGCTTCCAACAACACGCATCCCACAAGATGTCTTTGCAAGTGGCCTTTTAAGTACCATTTACATTCCAAAGGTAGAGATTTTACCTTTGTGTACTTTACAAGGCCTGTTAAAAAAAAAAAAGGAAAAAAGGCATACATAGCTATAACCATCAGCACTAGATTGATTACCCTGACTCCCTTATCCACTCAACTAGAAACCAAACAAATTCAACAATTCAGACAGATTTTTGAAAAAGGTGTCAGATTAAATTAAAAATGTTAAAGTTCCAAAACACTGTTAGAAAACAGGTTTGCACTTATAACACATATGAATTCAGCTTCATTTATTTTCCAAGACAAGCATGGTGTTCTCTTTTTTTGTCTTGCAACAAATACGCCATGTGCAAGAGAAACAGCTCTCAGAACACAAATCTCAGCAGGTAAGCTAAAGCAGAGTAAAGAGAAAAACAGTGCTATTTGCAATTTTGAAGTAAGAGCTGTTCCTAAAAAAATCCGTAGAAAATCTGCATTGCCCTTCTTGACCAATCTGAGTCAATGATGAGCACTACAACCTGTTTCCTAGAACAAGATGAGTATCTGAGGCTATCTATCCTACTCTCCTGTAGGACATCATCATCTCCAATATTTTTATAACACTCAACACATAAAATGTTAAAATCACAATTGAAATGCAACCCTTTCTCCACGGTTTAGAATTCATAATGCCCATTAAGAAGGCTACAGTATTGAGGGGTGTGACTAGAAGATTAAGACAGTGAAGAACTACTGAAAAGCAAATGAGAAAACCACAAGGTCTTCAGGATGTACACGTTTGTCATAGGTAGCCAAACTTCCTATGCCACCTGACCGCAGAGAATCACAGTCAATGTAAAGCATCAGCAGACCGATAAGAACTTTTTTTTTTTTTGGACTATGCCAAGTGTTCCTTCCAAACATGGGAAGGAGAAAAGGCAGCATGCTGGCTACGCAGTTCTACAAAGCTCTGATAAGCTCTGTGAATACTCTCATCCTTCTGAAACGCTACATCGCACTACTTAAAATCCAGAACGTTGCCACTAAAATTAACAAAGAGCCAATGGCTGCTTAATAGCTCGTGCCAAATAACAAAGGTTATGATACTGGTTTAGCTTTAAGTAGACTTGTGACCACATCACATGAACCACAACTGCCATCAGTTTCAGCATGAGACCAGGTAGCCTCAATAATAAGTCGGTGATTCAGAATTCATTAAGGAAACACTTTTTATAGCTTATCAGTTTCGCTACCTGCACAGACCATGTGAATTTCAACCCCGTAACCAGCCTTAGACATCAGTGAGAAAGTCTGTGCATGTTCTACAACAGAAGTACATTTTGGTTAAAAGTTTCCTTCCCAGCAAGACTTACACAACATCTTTATTTGTGCAGAACTACTAAGACACCCAATGCCACCAAAGTGCCAAACATCATTATTCCAGCTAATCCTGTTTGACGAATCCTGTGTTCCTTCCATCAGAGAGCTTAGGAACAGCTATTCGTGTCAGTGAGGCTGTGCTAACCTTAATATGAATGCAAGGCAACAGCTTTTAGCACTCCTTTTCCATTCCTTTTTCAGTGCTTTTTCACTTGCTTTTCAGAAAGCAAGTGGGCAGCCCTGCAGGGATGATCAAGAATATGCTTTTCTCATCCAACGACAAAAGCAAATACTGGGGGGGACAGGGGACGGGACACACACGACGCACACTCCCACTGACCCACTCCTCACTCCAGGGATATTGGACTCTCCTCCGACCAACCGAACGGTAAAAGCACAGCCTGCCTGACACAAGGACGTATTTCCCTCCTACGCCCAAGCTCATTTCCCAAACCAGATTACGGACGACTCAAATGTACTTCATTTAAGAGACGTGACAGTTGCAGGGCAGCACAGTGTATGACGGGACATTGTCTCTTCCACCCCGCAGCACCCTGAAGTCTCCCCACAAAGTTTCCAAGAGCGGTCTTTACCTACAAACGCTCCCCTCCGCCAGGGCCGGCTCTCGCTCGTCCTTTAGCCCCTCTGACCCCGGGCTGCCGCCCACCGTGGTCCCCGCAGGACGCGCAGCTGGCGCGGAGCCCGAGCGCGGCTGTAGCCGGAACAGCTACAGCATCTCCCCAGGCCAGCTAACTCCTTCTCCTCGCCTTTGCCACAGCCGGAGTTTAGCTGGGGGACTTCAAAAACGCGGCGACAAAAGAAATAAATAGGCGGAGAAGAAGAAGAAGAGAGAAGGAGAGGAGACAGGTCATAAGCAAAACTGCCGCCGCGTGAGAGAGGAGGGGGGCGTCACCCAGCCGACTTCCCACCGCCTCTGCCCCTCCACCCCCCCCACTCGTGCCTCCCTCGGCCGCCGGAGCCCCAGACGAGGTACAGGCAGCCTCTGCTCCTCAGGGGGCGGGAAGAGGGGAAGGGGAGGGGGGAGCGCTCCCCGAAGGCAATACCGTGGATTACCGCCGGCCCGCAGGCAGACGGAGCTGCGCGGCGAACCGCGGCGGCTGGGCGCCCCTGGGCTCAGCGGGCTGTGGGCGGGGTCGGGGGGGGCCGGGGCCACCCCTCCCCCAATGCGGCGGCCCGGGGCCCGGCCGGGCCCGGGGGGGGGGTGGCGGGTAGACGGACGGACAGGCACCCTCAGGTGACATTTCCTT
>JAAGNO010027673.1:5540-16518 GCA_033439905.1 Ceryle rudis
TCCCTCTGAGGATTTACTGAGATTTCTAAACCCCCGGGGCAGCACCTCACCAGAGGTGGTCTGACTGGCCAAAGACATGTAGTATTTAAAAGCCTGCCTCACTTGACCTTTGAAGTTCAACCTTCCTGTTGCAAACTACTCACAATTGCAAGCCTTGCTCCTCACGTGTTTGGACAACTCATCTTTTGGGACGGCCTCCGTGCATCGTGGACATTTCCCAAAGCTGTCCCTTTTATCACAGTTAGTCAGCAAGTGTTCTGTCAGACCTGCTATTTCCACCACCTGCAACAGAGCGAGAGGATTTGTACCCTACTGAGGAAATAAGGAGAGTATTTAAAAAAACCTGCTTATGTGATTTCGGGAAGTTGAATCTCGCCTTCCAAAAGGGCAAAGGGAAAATGAAATCGTATGAATAACTGGACTAAAATTTACAACGCTGCTCTTTTTGAAAGTGCTGCCCAAGATCACCCAGTGGTGGTCAAAATTAATCTACCTTACAGTAAGGGTAACAAGTTTGTCTTGTAGCAGGTCTGTAATGTTTGTGCCTAACCTGTTTGCAGTGCTCACATCTGGTTAACACAGGGCAGTGTTTCCAGTAGTGGCGATCCAGTCTTTCCTCTGTGAAGGATTCGTCCCTTTCACCGCAAAAAATACATAAACTAGGAAAAACAAATACAAACGTGAGTAACATCGCAGGGAGAAACCGAACATCCCTGTTTCTTCTGTTAAAAATTATTCTGAAAAATAGCTAATGTCTTGGTAGACCTGCAATATCCCTACGTAGTGCTGGCCTTAGGATAGGACACAAACAGATACTAGCATGTAATTTATGGCAAATGGAACTATAAAGCATTTGTTCATATCAAAAGACATAATTCCACGAAAGCACTGAGAACAGCTCAGTGGAACTGGCTTTCACAGCTCCAGAGTTTTCAGATGCTTTCTCCATGCCCCTGTCCTACAACACACAATATACCTCTGCCTTATTTTATACTCACCTGAACGTTAAACTGTGGCAATTTGTTATCCCACAGACAGCTCTCCAGAAAACAAGCCCAATGCCACACTACCCAAGAACTTTAATAAACTCAACGTCTAGGATTGCTGGTGCTAATTCCCAATCTATTACAAGAGATTTTCATTGTTTTAATGCTGAAAGTGTCAGCTTTGATCTTCCAGAAAAATGCCAGGATTGTTATTAGCTTGCAGGTCATATGGAATGCTTAAGGTGATTAGAAGCTGCTCATCTAACTTACTTATCCAAGTAATTTGCAGCAGCGGAATGATAATCCGGAATCTCTGCTGCTGCAGGCTGTGGGCTTTCGTGTACCTGGTAACCTGTAAAAAGAGAAGTATTAAACCCGAGTCATCTTGAAATATCTCTACATTTCTTAATACTGTTTGAAACTACCTACCTCGACTCTTTGGCTTCTGACAATCGGACTCTTTCTCCTATTGAACAAAGGAAATTGAGACAGAAATTTGCTTAATAACAGTGATGCTTGCCAGGGAGAAAGAGAACAGATTCTGTTCTAATTTTTCTCTGGAAATAAAAGCTTAGAAGCAGAGCCAATGCATTCCAGTGTTTGTGCTTCTGGTCCTACAGCAAATCTCTCAGGTGTTGAGGCAGCGATCTGGAAAAACAGTCCTAATTCTGGGCTGTTTCCAGTTCAGGTACAAAACCTCACAGGTGTGCAGTACAGAATGTTCTGGAGGGCCCTGATGCTCTCGGGACAATTTCTGTACTCTAGCTGGTACAGAAACACTTGGACTTACAAGAACAGTCTCAAATTTACCATAAATAAAGATGTTATAAAAAAGAATCCAAATTTCATACTACGTTAGGAAAAAACCAACCCCCCAGATTTTAAGCTGGACTGCTGAGGAGGAATGTCCATTAGTGTATGTCATGGAAACTCTCTTTTTTTTGTTGTTTATGAAGAAACAACAGTAATGTTAATTATCAAAACCTGTGATACCTAAGGAAAAAAAGTATTAAAAAAAAAAAAAAAAATCATCAAATCCAAAACACGCTAACCTTTCCAGCTTGAATTTCTGCTTGTATCTCCTTCAGGGCTGCCAGCTGATCTTGCAGAACTTTTATTTCTTCCTTCTTCTGTTTCTCTGCTTCCTCTGCCGCTGCCTTTCTCTGTGCCTGTCAAGATATACTCTTTCAGTTACAAAAGTTTTTGACCCATCTATCATCTATAAGAGATCACAAAACACATCAGCATGGAACAAATGGTCAGTGCAGTACACGGAACATCCCGCTTGGTTAAACGATCGGTCGGTGACAGTAACACTTTGTCCCCCACCCCAAATTCCTCTGTACTACCTGAAGGAAACACAGAGCCCTTCCTCCGTGTCTTCTGTTTCCGAGGCTAACCAGCACAAACTAGCATATGGGGATTTTCCAGACTGATTGTGTAGTACTGGAGAAGTGCCATCTCTGTGTTCTGCGTAGGCTCGATTCGTGCGAGGGAGTATATGTAACAAACACCAGCCTGTTACGCTCGGTGATGACAGCACTCTGCACCGTGTGTCATGCAGTGTCTAATACAGCTATGAAATCAGTATTTTGCTCACTGGAATGCAACGTTTAAAGTAGCTACCTATGTTCTGCAATCTTATTACATACCCTAATTTCAGCTTCAGAAAGTTTGCCGTCGATTTTAGTAAATCCATCGAAGAGTGTTTTATAGAGAACAGTCTTGCGAATGCTGGCATCGCCGGGAGGAAGGTACTCCAGGATGGCAGCCTTGTGCTTCCTGTACATGTCAAAGATAATCCGCAACGCTGCATCGCGAACTTCGTAAACCCTGTGTTCCAAAGCTCCCGTTGCAAACTGAAAATAATAATTAAGAAAAATAATAATTATCCCTCTCTCTTCCCACGTGATTTTTAAGGGCTTGTTTATTAGTCTGAGACAATTATTTCACTGCAGTGGGAGAAATCTTCATACAGACGGGTTTTTGCAAACACTTTTTGACCCAGTGATTCTTTTTGCCTGTAGTGGCACCTTGCTTCCTCGGAAGGTCATTGTGTTGTCCCCTCCGGGAGGCTCATACTCTCTCCAGTGATACACCAAGTGCTCCAGAACAGACAGACAAGCTCCAATAAAACACCAACAGGAAAAACTTCACGTGCTGTCAACACAGACTCCTACCTTCATGACATTGCTGATGGTAAACCCCGAGTTTTCCGTTCCCAGGGCTTTCAAGAGGCTTTCCACTAACTCCACTTGACTCATTGCCAGATGCGTCGGGGAGTTTGGTTTTAACGGTTGAACCAAATGAACAGGAACAATCTGAAGGGGTTTAACTTCACTCCACAGTGCCATTTCCTGTAAGTGCACAGAGTCAGCGTGCAGGTAGGAACACACGTGAGGAGAGTTAACTGCCTTTGCAGGCTAGAGGTCCTCCAGCCTACTTATAACAAGTAAAACAAAATAGGCCTTCCATAAGAAGTAGCTGCTGATTTGTTACTTTAGCACCCAGAAGTTGTTTGCAAAGGCTTTAAAGAGAGAATTACAGACGTTTTGCCTTGCTAACCATGTTTTCCTTCTCTCCAGGCCATGTCCTGTCTCCAAAAATACATTTCTAGCCATCTCCTTATTTCCTTTCTCTTTTCAATTGCAAAATCAGTTATAAACAAGCCAAGCAGCAGTAATACAGAAACCTGTCACCTTTAGGGTTCCAGTGACACACCAGATTGCACCATAATGCTGATAAAAGTTTAGTTACATCTACAGAGAAGGACAAGTCTCTTCCCTCTGTGTGGATACAAGCAAGGGTACGTTGTAAGGCACAACCCTTTACAGCAGCAACCTCTGGATGCGAAGTCAAGCCTGACTGGATGCTATCCCCCAGCAAGCACCGTGACACTCTTCATGCAAACCAAACTGTTATCTGAAGAGAAGCACCTACCTGAATAAAGTTAGAAGCCACAAGGCGAAGACGTGATGAAGAGTCTCCTGTTCTAGAAAGCAAATTTGGCAGTGTTTTTTCCACACAATGAGAAGTTTCTAGCTTTCCTAGTTTATGTTTTGGTATATATTGGGTAATGATCATTTTTAAAAGTTTCAGGGAAGCCTGAAAAACCTAAGTTAAAAAGAAAAAGGAAACACTGAACAAAAATACCACACAGATCCCTCTTATCAGACAATACTGTAAAGGCCTTTCTGTAGTTCTAAGGAACAGCATCAGGAATCCAGAATTACAGTAACACTCTTAACAGAAGCTGCTTCAGATACCAGAAAACATGTTGCTAGGGCTTAGGTGAAAGGCTTCAGAATTTATTTTATTAAGAGTAACACAGCTCTTGATTTCTTTTTCAATTTTTTTTTTTTTCATGTTTAAGGCTCATTTGAAGCCCAAGTCCCCTTAGGCTAATTGTAGTCTCTCAAGTTGGAAACTACAAGTTGCTTCATTGCTGTATTTCAACTTCAAACAGAAAAAGAAGAAAGGCTCCACCGCAGCAGACATTTACTGCCTCAGCAGTTGTTTCTCAAGGTCATCACTCAGCTCAGGACAGTAATTTCTTTACTGCTGAATGCCAGACAGTGCCCAGTCCTTGATCCCAACTAAAAGCTGACATTTCAGTTGTTTCAGGTTTTTTGTTTTGGTTTTTTTTTTTTTAATTTACTCAACAGCCATTTTACAAACTACCTGTTTAAATTATATAAAGCATCTTAACCACACACTTCTGCGACTTCTGCTGTTAGTTCTTCGCTGGAGCATTTCTCATCAAACATCCCAACTTACTGAGGACACGATGTCTTTGATGGCTCGCCTTACAAGGAAAATGGCAGCCCTCAGCATGTTCCTCAGATCATCCTTTGGAGTGTCTACGGACATTTCCATCAGCTTCTTGTAGACAGCCAGTAACGCATCTTCGCGATACGACCAGGTTTTGGAATACGCTCCTGAAACCTGAACACAGAACACATGTATCTATTTAATGGCCAATACTGATATTTCGGTATTTATTCAACGTTTATATAGAGGAACGGCCACAAAAGAACATATGAACTTCAGCTCGAAATCCCCAGGTGTTTCCTACAGGAATCTGGCCTTTATTAAAAGCAGATATTTCTGAAAAATGATGAGTAAAGGGATTAACAGGTCAGGCTCCAGGAAACATTTCAGGTGCAGTAATGGCTGTTCTCCCTAGAAGTTACCGGTGTTCTGGTAGGGTCTGTACTCTAAAGCAGTCTACTGGACATTATCTACTCCATACCTCATCAAGCAATCAACCACAAAAGCTACAGCATCACGTAAACGTTGAGAACAGGCACCCATATGTCCAAGGTCAAATTTCAATAGATTTTTAAGTAACATCTCTGAACGTGTAAAAATCACATCAGTAGGTCTTTGTTGACAGAGAGCGTAAAAATCAGCTCGACAGCGGTCACGATAATCTACGTGCTTATGTTGTTGTTCCTTACCAAAGCTTCTCCAAAAACCTCAACAGCAGGGCTTGCCT
This sequence comes from Ceryle rudis, assembly GCA_033439905.1. Taxonomy (NCBI): domain Eukaryota; kingdom Metazoa; phylum Chordata; class Aves; order Coraciiformes; family Cerylidae; genus Ceryle; species Ceryle rudis. Next base: position 11,025 of record JAAGNO010027673.1, read on the forward strand.
CCCTCAGCGCCTTCTCAGTTAATGGTTCAGGTTCCCCAGCAACGCCACTCTTCGCAGCGTTGCTGGCATCCTCCTCAGCCCCCTCCAGCTCAAGGTACGCGATTGCTTCGTCAGACTGCTTACAGATCGCTGGAAGAGGTCTCTCGTCGTAAGGTAGAAATTCAACCTAATGGAGAAGATAAAATTTGCTGTTCTAGAAATTACTTGGATGTGAAGTAGTTTTATCGCTAATTGGATTCACCTCGATGCATTTTTTTCCCCATCAAAGCAGTATCGCTTTACAATGAAGTACAGATACTGGAGTTCCCATAACAACGTCGTAAGGAAATGGAATCAGTGCCTGGGAATAAGACTTATTTCTTTTCTATAGAATACAATAAAACCCCCACAAAACGGCTTTCGGGGAGGTCACGCTTCTACAGTAGAAATCACCTGTTGATAGGAAGCTGTAAAGCTTTATTTGTTAACCTATTTGAAGCCAACGTCCCGTTCAGAGAGAGCACTCCTGCTGCCAGTCAATGCCAGTCTTCCTTAGTTTCGCTAGAAGCTGGAGTAGCAAAACCTACAGATCAAGCTAAGTAGAAACAATGATTTTCTTCCTCTCTTCAGACGTGACACCAAGACTGTTACCCTACAACCACGTTCCAACAAATTCCCTTGCTGCTGTAGATTGATCTGACACGATCTCTGCAAAGGAGATCAAGCCATTAAAGCAGAGTTCAGCTTCCCCTATACTGTCTGCGTGACCCCTGATTACTCACTTCATTTCTATTTGCTTCCATTCATCCAGGTGGGGCCCTGCTCAGCACCACAGTCCATTTCAGGCACTATATAAGCCGTGAGAATAAGCACAAAAGACCTTCTTGGTTTGGAAGGTCGAACACGAGAGCATTTGCTCTGATGGATCTCTGCACACAGGCACATGACTCACATTTTCTTTGGGAAACTCTTCCCTGGAGGTTGCGCGATGAGTCTCGGGCGGAGGAGGGGACTGATGGGGAACAGCGGGCTCAGCAGCAGTGGGACCTGCTGCTGTCTCTTCCAGCAAAGGCTCTGCTCCCCGTGGCTCTCCTTTGTGCCGTGCTGCGTGCTCACGAGGAGGTGAATTTGTAGCTTTTGTGCGCTGAGGACTGTCAGTATAAACCACAGGCTCCAAAGGCAGTTCCGGTGGTTTTCGAATCTGAGAAAGGGAAGGGGATTTGGTAAAGCACAGCTAACAATGTGCTAAAATCAGAGTCAGTACAGCTCCGGCTCCCGACGGTCAGCAGGACTCTGGTGCTTTCAGGTAAATATCAGACCTCGCGCACAGGCGCGTACTCACTTCCACTGGATGCAGCTTTATTAAACAATCAGAAAATAATCCTGTGTGGATGTATGTGTGGAGAGAGTATACAGCTTCCTATTCTGAGAACAGCATAACGCTATGTATTTGATCACATTACTTCTGTGGGGTTAACACATGGTGCCAGCACAACCCCTTCACAATACGAGAAAGTACCTCATGAACCTGCACTGGGTAGCCCTGTAATGATGCAAAACAGTCAGGATTCTCACGTCATTTGCTCGAGACCATAACCAACTAAGGTAAGGTTTTTATGAAGGACTAAGCGTGTTTATAAAATGCCACGTGCAAGTCTTTGGTTAAGAAAATCCACAATCCAAACAGAAAACTTAAAATCCACATGTAATTGTCATCAACCATCTGTGTAACAACCCTCATTCCCTGAATTTAGTTGGGTCACTGCCATCTCTATTTACAACACCCAGATGATAAAGACCCCCGAAGGAGGAATAGCAGCACCCACCATCAGCTCAGCATCCAGGAGGTCGTGGAGCTCCAGCTGCTGGTACACCTTCAGGCGGTACGCTTCCATTTGCTGTTTCTTCTTTTCAGCAAGATCATAATCCTCTTTCTCCACAGCACAGCGCTTCTCGACCTCATACCGCCCCAGCCGCTCCCCAACCTAGAAGGTGGTATCACAGGCTGGACTGGAATCACACTACTCTACATACACATACCTGTCAGCATTGCCAGCCAAGGTATTACATCAAGATATCTGATTTTAAAATTACTATTTTGAAAATATACCAGCAATCATCACGATGCCATGCGCTGGACCTCTGGAACACCGTCCATCTGAGGAGACCAACAGTCTCTCAACAATACCTTTTGCAAGTCTGCGATGGCTTGTTTGAGTTTCTTGGCGTAATCGTAGTGTTCGTGACGGACAGCCTCACGCTTCTTCTCATCCAGCCTGCGGATTATCTGAGCGACTTCAGGGTCCTGGTACATGTCAAAAGCCAAATCATCCAGAGGTGAAATGGAGTCGGCTTTCCTGAAGATATAAAAGGAATAAAGTAAACCCTCAGTTGATCCACGACAAACCAGACTGAGTGCGTCTCCTCTTTTCACTAGCAGGGAACTAACAAAATACAGCCCGAGAACTACTTTAGACTGAGCAGGCATTTAGCCAGGGTATACGGCAAAGAGCATCCTTACCCAAGGTAAGTTCCATCTAAGGCAGGATCATCGGCTTTAATTCCCAAGTAATAGTCTATCAACTTCTCCCTGGAAGGCTTTGCAAGGGAAAACAAACCACAAAACAAACCCTTAATGCACATTCGTCGGTATGAAGTGTGTGCCTCGCTACAATCAACATCAGCTACGCAACGCGGAATACCGAAGTTCGGGGCCATATTCAAGCAAGAGAATTTGGAGAGGCCGCACTCGCCTCCAACTGGTTATGTTTTATTTTTTGTATCCGCATATCAGGCTCAATTCTTGAGAACTTTATTGCTTTAAGACAACGTAAAAAAAATAAAAATCAATACATGGCAGCTCTGCCACAGCACAAAACGAGCAGAAGAAAGATGGATTCCGGTACCCCAGGAACCCTGCAACTGGACACATGTAGCAACAGTGGGATCATCAGGGATGCTCTGCACTTACAGTATTATTGGTGTCACTACTGAGGTCTGCTGGATCTCCAATAATGTTTATGGCTACCAGAGCAACCTGGGATAGAGTTAAAGACGATGGAAATTCATTAGGTCATTACTTCTTCCATATGTTACAAAAACTGAAACAAAAAAAAACGGAACACAAAAAAAACCCCAAGCAATAGGGGCTGTGGTGTCCAGGGTGGCATGGAAGCAAAGGACAGCACTAAGTGTTAAATATGCTTCATGCTTTGTTAAAAATGTATTACTAAGTCCACAGACTACATTGTACAGTCACCCGCTGTTCCCCTTTCTGGCCTGGAAGCGAAGAGAGTCACTGCAGAACTGAGGCAGATATTTGCTTTTTCTGTACCAGGACGACTGTACCACCCCCACCCCCCTGCTTAATGCCACATCAGATCCGAAAGACCGCGAGCGGCTTTGCAGCGACCACAAAGCTGTTCTCAGAGGAAGCCCTCAGTCTTCAGCGCAGAGCACACTGTGCACTCAGACACCCTGAAGGAAAGGCAGCGAGGGAATGTGTGCTTGACTCGTTTGTGCTGGACAAATTGTGTGCGCTTGGTCATGATTCAAAGACACTGAGAACCTGTTCCCGGTATTTCCTGGTTTCAAAAGAAACCAACAATAAATCCAGGAGCTTTCAACCAACATTTTTAGCTTCCACAAATCAAGGGGGCAGATTTCTATGCCTGCTCTACTACCGAAACGTCACCTAGCTCAGCAAGTAAAGATTCTTGACTTACCTGACCATACAAGTTGTATTCATTGACATAATTCTTATGGAAAATCAGCTTCAGGTACTGGCCAACTGCGTCCACATACACAGATTTTAACTCCCGTGCTTTGAAATCAGTCTTTCTGTTGTCCGAGAGAGGGACGTAACTGAGAAGGAAAACGTAAGGAGTAAGCAGAGGAAACGTACAAATCCACGGCTGTACTGTTGCTCCTCGGGTTAGTACTTTGAGAAGGTATCAGAGTCCCTCATAACTGGAAGAAGGTGTGTTTATCTGACAAGACCGTTCCTCTCCATCACGCCTCGTACACCTACATCTTCAGCTTTGTTACAGATGTAAGCAGGCAGCAAATCTTCACTGCTGGCAGCACAGCGTGGTGTCGCTGCACGCAAAGCACAGTGAGCGTTATTTCCCCCCGAGGCCTTTCTGATTAAGGGAATAAAAGGATTTGAAGCTTTATGACTCACCCTAGTCTGCGAAACCTCTCTGACTGATAAGGAGCAAAGTATTCAGGCAAGCTTTCGCTGATGTAGAACTCTATTTTGCTTGAAATCATGTACTGGTGAGCCAGCAGCTGCAGCTTCCGTATCCGACACCTCTCCACCAACTGCAGGATGATTTCCTGTGGATACTGGCACAGTCTGAAAACACAAACCATTTCTTTTTATTATCATCTTAAAGATCACTTCCAACTCGGGTAACGTTTAATCATTAAACTTTCTAAAGTCACTATAGTTTAACTCGGCATTACAGAGAGAAACCAAAGAGTAGAAACGCCTTTCACTTTCCTGCACGCACGTGTACGTTAAAGTGCCCCATATGTATCCCGGGGATGCGTTGAGAAGACTGGGTTTTGAATATTAAGCCAAAGAAGCTGCAAACTCCAAGACAATTCACAAGAACATTTTCTTTTTTAGGACTTTATTTAAGTGCAACGTGATGCTTTGAGGTGGTAACCGAGGCACTGTCTTCCCCAGGACAGGGATCCCGTGGGTTTGAAGTCATTTTGGGGGGTTTATGTTTGGCCTGGGATGCTGTGAACTACTCTGACCATGCACAGCACATCTCCCCCTAGTTTTAAACCCACGCGGTGCTTCAGAACTGTGGCAGTACCTGGGCGACCGCCAGCCGTTCACGGTCGGCGCGTGAACCATCAGCTCTTTTGCACTGAAGCCATCTTCGTATCCCGATGAGCTAACGACTATAAACCCGAGCTTGTGAGGCATCCTGGTCAAAGCAGTGCTATCTCCACCTTACGCAAATCCCTGGAAAGACAATAAAAGAACAACTGAAACACTGCAGTCAACGAATCCATTCCTGGGGTCCATCAAGTCAGTAGATGATGGCTACCAATCTAAATTTTCTTTAATTAACATCAACATCATAAAGCGCACCATGTTCTTATGCTGAGTGTTTTATTAGTCCTTAGTGGAGCAATGGTTAATCTAAACCATATAGCACTTTGCCAATAAACTCAATTAAATCTGCTAATTCAAGACGAAGATTTAAACTATGAGCTCCAAAATGTGCATCTGAACCACCCCCTGGGTGCTCGAGGAAAAGGTAAAAGAAACCCGACGGACAAGTCAATTAGCACCTTTCCACAGCTACACCCGCGCCTGGGCTGCTGACACGGCCGGCAGAGGAGGGGAGGCCACGCCGGGCCGGGGAAGCGGCAAAGGCACCGCTACACACCCACCCCCGCGCTACAGGGGTGTTACGGCACCAGTTTCGTCCCCCTCCCTCCCTCCCCGCCGCCCCAGCCCAGGCCCCGGCCGCAGGAGGCGGCAGCAGGCCCA
>JAAGNO010027675.1:0-23131 GCA_033439905.1 Ceryle rudis
GTGGAGTGTCTGCGAAGGTGAGGGTGAGACACTCGCTCACCGACACCCTGAGCAGGCACATGATACGCTCATGAAGCCAGGCTGAGCTCAGATACAGGAAAGTAATGAACAAGCCACAGATTTAGGTTTCATGCTACCACAGAACTGAAGAGCAGCTGAGAGAAAGGGAAGGCTTGTGGTGGGTTTTCCCCATTACTTTAACACATAAGGTACTTTAAAAGGCACCAGCCTCAGTCATAAACCCATTTCCATCTCAAACTTGCAGTGAGAGTGCAACAGTGAAACTAAAACCACAGTCAACAATATGATTCAGAACAGAAAATCCTGGGGAAAATAGACACAGGAAATGTGCAGCAAGTGCTGTCAGTGGCTATGCCAGCTCCTTACTACATGAGATTATGGTGAGAGAAAAAGATTCTGTCTCTTGTGCATTTTTACAGCACAGCGATCTCATCTTCTCCATGAACTTCAGTGGAAAATTCTGACATTCACCAATGCATGAGGACTGTAGCCGAATCCTACATGTAGAGATGGAAAGAGTTAAACAATATCCAGATCATAAAGTCTTAGCTATGAAACAGTACTCCATTTAACTCACCACACTTTAATTCAGCAGTAAAACACTGTGAAAAGTGAATTTAAGTATTTATTTTCTGTATTTTAGCAATCCACTGGCTTTCCATGTTCTCAACTACAACACTCTTTGGTATTGCTTTAGGCACTGGGTCAGCCCAACAGACAACCATATCCTAAAATGCTTTGCAGAACTGTTATCTTGCAGGACATAGATAATATCAAAAAAATTTATTCTGAGATGACTGGTGACGACAGCAAAGGCATTTCCACGGCTTCCAGTTTGGAGTGTTTGGAAGGATCACAGGACTATGCACCATTGAAGAAATGGTGCAGCCTACAGCTGGGCTGCCATGAAAAGCAGCTGCTGTGGTGGGGACTGTCTGTGGCTGTGCTCACTTACAGCAGCCAGGAATGGGTGTTATAAGCTACTCTGCCATCCAAAGAACTGAACAGAATATATTAAGATATAGATACATATTGAATGTATATATAATCAGTATTCAGCCCGATATAGCAGTAGTTCCTATGACAGCCCTTACACTGTGCTCGCTTTAAGGCACCTTTGACAAAGCCATGCACATCTATACTCTGTTTTTAAGCTTAGCTCTCAAGAGCAACATTTCCCCCGAGCACTTACCTTGGTGGGGAAGGGCAGGGAAGGGAGCAAGTGGCAGCTGTCTGAGCCATGTGCTCACTGTGATGAGAGTGAAATAGATGTGCCGCCGTAAACCTCATTTTGAATATATGGGAGATAAAGCACATCCTAGGAAAGAGCAGCTATTTTCTATTATTCCAATAAAGGAATAACCATGGATACCAAAAGCAGGCTCTCTGGGCCACCTTTGACAAAACCTTTAGGTCCAGCTCAACAGGAAAAGCTCCAGCTTGCTTTCTGTACGGTGAGGTTCCAAAGCCATCAGAGCACCTGGTGGCAGCAGCAGCAGCAACGTGCCTTTCAGCCCCCAGCCATGGCCATTGGCAACGGCGATACTCAGGCTGAGCTTCCAAGTGAACCTTTGCTGTCAGTTTATACGTATTTATTTTGCAAGAAATTCTAAATGACATTTGCAGGTCCTGATCCCAAGAGGGGACCTCAATCACATGGTCACCTGCTGGAAAAGCAGCATGGCAAACTGCAAGCAGCCCAGGCTGCTTGGAGTCTGTTGAGGACAACTTCCTAGTATAGGTGCCTGGCCAGAGGAGAGGCACTGCTGGACATATTGCTCACTAATGCAGATTAGGAAAGGTTAAGATTGGTGTTAGCCTGGGCTCCAGCTACCGTGGCCTGGTGGAATTCTCAGTCTTGAGGGCTACAAGATGGGTAAAAAGTAGTCAGGTCCCAAAAACTTGGCTGTTTAGGTAACTAGTGAGTGGGATCCCATGGAAAACTGCCCTCAGAAGCAAAGGAACAAACAAAATCTGGGAGATATTTAAAGACATTTTTCTTAGGGCACAAGACACTCAACTCCAATGTGCACAAAACTTTGCTAAGGCACACAGAAAGCAGAGGTGATTATCAACAGCCAAAATGGCTTCACTAAGGGCAGATCATGCCTGATAAGTTTGGTGGCCTTCTGCAACCGGGTTAAAACATTAGTGGATAAGGGAAGAGCTACTGACATCTGCCTGGACTCATGCAAACCATTTGACACTGTTGCACATGACATCCTCCTCTCTAAAATGGGAGAGACGTAGATTTGACAGATGCATCACTCAGTGGATAAGGAATTGGCTGGATGGTTGCACTCAAAGAGTTATGGTCAATGGCTAAATGTCTGAGTGGAAACCAGTGATGAGTGGTGTCCCTCAGGGGTCCATATTTGGACCAGTATTATTTAGCATCTTTGTCAGGAACATGGACAGTGAGATCAAGTGCACCCTCAGCAGTTTTGTGGATGACACCAAGCTGAGTGGCATGGTTGATATTGTAGAGGGACGGGATGCCCTCCAGAGGGACCTTGACAGGCTGGAGTGGGGGCCCATGTGAACCTTATGAAGTTCAACAAGGCCAGGTGCAATGTCCTGCATGTGGGCTGGGCAGCCTCCAGTATCAGTACAGGCTGGGGGATGAGAACAGCCCTGCTGAGAAAGACTTGGGGGTATTGGTAGATGAAAAGTTGGATGTGAGCCAGCAATGTGCTCTCACAGCCCAGAAAGCCAATTGCGTCCTGGGTTGCATCAAAAGCAGTGTCCCCAACAGGTCAAGGGAAGTGATTCTGTCCCTCTGCTCTGAGCTGATGAGACCTCACTTTGAGTACTGTGTCCAGCTGTGGGAGCCCCAGCATAAGACAGACATGGACCTTTTCAAGCAGGTCCAGAGAGGAGGGTCACAAAGATGATCAAGGGGCTGGAGTACCTCCCCTATGGACAGGCTGAGAGAGTTGGCCTTGTTCAGCCTGGAGAAATCTCTGGGGAGATCTTATAATGGCCTTCCAGTATCTAAAAGCAGACTATAGGAAAGATGGGGACAGACTCTTCATCAGGGAGTGTAGAGATAGAATGAGGGGGTACTGGTTTTAAACTGAAAGAGGGTAGATTTAGATTAGAGATTAGGAAGAAATTCTTTACTGTGAGGGTGGTGAGACACAGGAAGAGGTTGCCCAGAGAAGTTGTTGGATACCCCCTCCCTGGAAGTGTTTAAGACCAAGCTGGACAGTGCTTTGAGTAACCTGCTCTAGTGGGAGGTGTCCCTGCCCACAGCAGGGGGTTTGAACTAGATGATCTTTAAGGTCCCTTCCAACACAAAACATTCTATGATTCTATGATAAATTCCAAACAAGACAAAAATTCTTACCTCAGAAGCTGCTTATCACTGGTGACAGCTCAAGTAGGATCAAGAGGCAACTTTCTGAAGGCTCGCTGTGGTTTTAGGCTCTGTTACACACAATAATGCAAATTCAGCAAATGTCTTCCATACTCCACAGGCCACCAGGAGAAAAAGTTCCAGCACTTAAGAGGATACTTTCCTTTCATCACAATGATCCCTGCATAGATCTATCATTCAGTCAGTAAGGAATTAACTTATTATTTTTATGGAAATGTGCATACTTATTGAAAAAACCACCACTGTTAAGTGCTACCTGTCTTAGTTTGCTATACATTTTATAGGTGGATCCAGCCTGTCAGGCACTGTCTCAAAGCAGAATGTTCCAACAGATCTTTTTCCCCATATTCTCCTCCAGCAGTGTGACAGCACTAAAAATGGGTAATTTACAAGGTGACAGAGGTGTGGAAGAGATCTCACATTCCTGGAGACAAAGCATTTCACCTTCCTAAAATGCTCTAAGACTTACCACATTTCTTTAAAAAAATAATTCAAGGTCATTTTACTGTTTGGTTCTAGTTCCAGAAGTCAGAGGATCCTCAGCACATTTTTAACAGTGTAAGGAAAAGTTGGGGCTTTTTTATTTTTCTTTCCTTTTTTTTTTTTCTCCCCCCCCCACACCCCACCCCGGGGCAACAGGGGCACTCCTGCATGAACCCAGTGTGCTCACATCTGCAAACACACAGCAGATTTTCTTCAGGTATGAAGAGCCAATTCTGGCCAGGTCCTGGCTCAGCAGCCCCTCCTCACTTATCCAGATATGAACACAGCTACATTAATCCAGACTCAACAGCTCTTGGCTTTTTGCCCATTTTAAAACACTAATAGTAACTTTTAATAAAATTATGTTCAACAAGACAAAAAGTATATGTTAAAATCACATTATTTTCCTACTTGCACTGTGCTAATAATGGCATATATGAATCATAACACGTGGCACAAATCTGCAGCATTGCCCTTTTACACAGTCAGTCCAGAGCAAATTTCCATTGAGAATTTAATTTTACCATTTATACCCAACTCATTCTCGTGTTCTTTTTAAGAGGTTTGTTTCAAGATTGTACATAAATTCAGCATTTCTAAAGCAAAACAAACAAACAAATCACTTAAACACATCTTTTAAAAACTGTATTAAACAAAAAGATTACACAGGATAAGGAAAATCAACTATACAACAGGCACTGAAGCCATAACATAATTAAGCCCAGGAAACACAGAAACATGTCTGTTTCACAGCAAAACATACCCCAGAATGAAAGTACCAATGAAATCTAGACTATACTCACATTTTTTCCCCTCTTCATAGTAAATATTACACTTATTTAGAAGGGCCTTGCTATATTACAGTTTCTAAAAACAATAAAAAGGTAGCCAGTAAAAATTTAGACCATCAGCAGCACCCGTATAGTACAAGATCAAAACAAGACAAGAGATTTCTGTAACTCACTGAAAACTCTTTATGCCCCTCCTATAAAAATATTGTCCTTGGCTTTAAAAAAAACACCAAGCTCCAAGGTTTGACTAATATTCAAAGTATGCAAATGGCATCATAATCAAAGTCCCTAATCCAAAAGATTTATTGGCTCAAAACCACACTTCTGGTGTAATCCCAATTTCATGACACCGTGCCCAAAATGCCCAGAGCATGTACGTATTATTTTTAAACATATCCCTTTAGAGTGTTTGCAGTTCTTGCTCACATCAAAATGCGATATTGGCAGTTGCCAGAATGAATGATGCCATCCTGCTCTTCACTGAGGTCATTGGCCAGGCTATTTCCTCTGGTTTTTGTTTTGTTTTGGTTTTGTTCTCAGAGCAGCTTAAATACATGCAGGAGTCAGCACAACAGGGTTGGGTTAAACCCGCATCCTCAGGGAGACCCAAACAAGTCATTACACTTGCAAAGCAAAGGAAGTGCCAGAACCACCAGCCCTCTGCTCTTTGAGGGTTCCCAGACGAGATAAGGAAAGCATAGCATGAAGTGCCATGCACTTTGAAAACAAGAGCACAGCAAACCTGAGGGCAGCAGGCAAAAGCAAGTCCCAGCTTAGGTTCCTGTCCACCACCTCACCTCCTTGATGGCTGCATGAGGTTTTGGGTGGGCAGGGCATAATTCCACATGCGACTCAAAAGGGGAAGGGGAAGATGGTTTGTTTCTAGCTGATTTCACAAGCCCTGATTAGCAGATCAGATACAAATACAGTTAACATCCGCAGAGCAGCCTCTTGTACCTAAATATTACAATAGATTTAACATTATTAATAAATATGTAAAACAACAAGCTAATCTCACAGACAAAACACATTTCCAAGGCCAGCATTGACTGAAATAGCCAGGCAGTTTGGTCATTGTTTAAAGCACTGAAGAATTATACACAGCTAATAACGTGAGTGTTAAGAACAGGCTCACAAAATACAAACTTAACCTTGGTTTAACATTTCTGAAGAGGGTCTGAACAGGCCCTAGAAGCTACACTCTGAATGGCCTTCAAATGAAGGCCCTTGCAGCCATTGCATATTTAATAATAGAAGAAACTCTTTTACACTGCACATATCTGGGCACTTAACCTAGATCAGCTGCAAAGCAGGTATTCCCCAGGGACCAGCACACACAGGTAAGAGGACCTGTCCCAAACAATGCTGCTCTACATTTCATACAATCTCTCACTAAAAGAGGAGATTGTCCAGTCAGTGCTTAAAATCCTTCATCTAGGAGATGGAGACCTAGGTGCTCGCTCCTGGCCCTGACACAGATTTCTTCTGCCACCTTAAACCAGTCCCTCCATCACTGTCTGTCCACCTTCCTCTGAGAAGGAGAGGCAGTAATCCCCTGTCTCGCAGTACTGTTCTGAGGCTTAACATCATAATGTGCTTTTGAAGAGTCTCAGAAAAGGCACTCTAAAAGTGCAGCTATTATGGTGTCAGAAACACAGACAGAGGTGTGCATCTCACAAGCCTTTCCCAAGATACCCCTGTGCAAATCCAGAATAGATGAGGACTCACACCTGGTCGCACATCAACAGTACTGTCATAGTTGCTTTGTTTCTCCCATGTCATTGAACAAGCTTCCCATTTCCAGGTCTCGACAGGATTACTGGGCTACCCCATTCCGCAGGCTGTCTCCAGTCTCCATTTGTTCTAACGGGCCAAATTCAGGATGTGTGACCGGGGACTTCCTCTGCCCTCGGAGAGTGTGTGCGTTCAACATCTCTAGCAGCAAGTCATACACTGGGACCACATTTTTACACTTCATGCTGAGGAGATGCTCCATTCCCTTATTACTGCGAAGGAGAACAGAAAATTAGTCAGCAATCTGGGTCAAACAATGCAGAGAAGGAAAACATGATCATGGCTTCAAGAACCCTTTTTTTATTATGAGTTAAGAGGATTTAGCTGCTGCAGTCCCTGAGATCACACCGCTATCAACAGTAACAACATCCCAATACTTTAAAGCTGAGTGATTTACTATTTAGAGAATCAGTATTTGTTTTGCACTGCACAAACTTCAGAAAAAAAATGCAATGTGCCAACCCTATTAAAATCAATGAAAAAAACCTCCTTTGATGCTCTAAACATGGGAGGCCCACATGCTGCAGCTTTATGCAAAAGGGGAATTTACAGTGTGTAGCTCTAGCAACTACATACCTCTCCAGCTGACCAAAAGGAAGACCAAACTACCCTGGCTAACTTCAAGGAGTTTGTTTTCTCTCTGCATGTCCAGCATCAGATCTTGCAGATAGCTACAGGCTTTAAAACACTTTTTTTTTTTTTTTTTTTGTGTTATGCAGTAAGATACAATGACACCTTGTTAGCTGGAATGCCCTGTGGCTGTATGATGGCTTGGACTAACAGGAGATGGCTATTGCCATGACACTCGAATGGACAGATGCTTCGGATGGACTCAGGGTTTTGGGATTGAAAACTAAGTGTGCTTGCTCAACACCAAATTTGTCACAGTGGAAATAGCACCAGACAGCCTGCACATGTACTGGTTGATTGGATTGGGAGGGGGCGATGCTTCCAGAAAAATTAGGTTTCTGCTACATTACAAGAGTTATACTAACAGCAAAGAAGAAATTGCTCCCTCCCCAGCTCTTGAGAGTTCTGCATCATTTGGTAATCAAGGCTGAAAGCAGCAATTATTTCCAGAACAAAGTATAATTGACTGATGAGTTCTAAGCAATATAAAGGAAACAGGTTACAACAAGTAGCCTCTAGACTTCATCTGAGGCAGGTACAGCCTTGTTTTAATAAGAAAATATAAGAAAAAATTGCAAAGATTCACAATGTTTATTCACACGATACCAGAACAATAGCTCCTGTGATGCAGTGTCACACCATTGTGGGCAACCCAGGTGATGGCAGCACATCACAGCCTGAGTCTGATTCAGCTCTGGCTGGCGCTGTAGCTTCTGTAGGGCCAGCTCTCAAACTCACCCCCAGTTCACAAACTGGATGTTAAAAGCTGCCTTTTGGCACATTCAGGTCCCTGCTGCTGTCACTTTGCCTCCCAGGAAGCTTGCTGCAAAGGTAGCTGTCCCTTTTCCATTGTCCTTACACAAAGTCTGACACGCCCATCGCTCTTTTGCATGCTCCATCCTGGTCACAGGACTGTCTTTCCTGGACTCACAGTTCAAAGCCAAAACATAGGAGAGCTTTGTGAATGGTTGGTCTCTGGGTAATAATTTTAAATGACAAACAGCCTTAAAATTAAAGCATCTGTTTCTAGGGCCTTGTGTTTGAGTCTGCTGTACTGCAAGCAAAGATGAACAGCTCCAGGAGGTCCAGGAACTGGCAGGGAGCAGAAGAGCTGCTTCCTATGGGGAAAACAGGAGTGTGGCATCACTGTAGAATGAGTCACTTGACAAAAATGCCATGGTTCCGAAGAAAAGACAACAAATTTAGCTTGGGAAAAACGTGGCACCCAAAGTACACTTTGCTCCACCAAAGCCCATGCTGCATATCAGTTTTGAAAGAGACTTTTATTTTGGACAGAAGAGTTCTGGAGGGTTGGGTGAGATTTTTTTTGAAAGGCTGAATTTTCGTTGTTATTGTTAAGCATATCAGGCAGATACATAAAGAACAATTTAATGTGATACAGTTAAGACAGCATTTTAATATCAACACAAAGTTTTTGAGTGCCATCAAGCGCTTGACTCTATTGCCTGTTTAGTTTTGCTGGGAGGAAAGCTTTACAACGAAGACAGGTGAAGAGCAGTGCTAGGATTCCCTCAGGAGTGATCTAGAGTTCCAGCCTTGCTTTGTTGCTGTCACAAACAAACACTAACACCTTAAACATTACATGCATTCTGTAAAATTTACCTTGCATGTCTGACGTGAGAGAGGAGCATCAACAGATTGGCCAGGCGAGTTGTCTGCTGCTGCGAGGGGATTCCGCTCTTTGCAATGACCCACACCAGAGCATCTGTGACTACATTAAGCAGGTGATGCAGTTTCCTGTTGCTTTCAGGTTCTTCTGCTGACAAGGGAAACATGCCTAACCAGAGAAGAGAAGAGAAAGAAATACTCCCTGCTCATGAGGAATAAAAAAATAAATCTATGACTGGATTTTTTTTTTTCTGATGTAATATTTAAACAGGATTAGAAAAGATACATTTACATTTCCTCACACACACGCCCCCCAAGACTGTCCAGACAATGCTTCATGTGCCACACCAAACTCTGGTTTACATTTCTTTGCCAAACTGACTAACTCTCCCAAATCCTCCCAAGACAATATGCTGAACATAGACCCTTCAGTCCAGAGAATGGATGTGCTCTCCATTCTCCAGGGGTTTTCCTTTGAATCGCTCTGTACCCTGTAGTTTAGTAACTATTATGGGTTATAGCACTATGCATCCTCTAGTCCCTTCTTGCTGAATAAAATATTTTTCCCTGAGTATATCCTGGGGGGGGGGGGGGAAGAGAACAGGGTGAGAAACACTGCTCATAGACCCAGACTGCCATGGTCTCTCTACAGCTCTCTTGCCTACTGTGAGAAAACTTAAATGTCGGGAAAAAAAAAAAAAAAAAAAAAAGGAGGGGGGTGGTATGGAAAGGGAAGAGATGAAAACACCACTAGAAAGGTCTAGAAACACATGATAAAGTTATTGATAGAGCAGAAGAGATCTGGTGGGAAAAAAAAAAAAAAAAAAACAACTCCCAAAGGTGTTTATGGAAAGACAGAGCTCCAGAACACCTTTAAAATTAGGAGTAAAAGATTAACTTCAACAACAAAGGAGAGTAGAGAGAGGTGAAAGGAGAGATTTTTTGACAGGTGAGGCTTTGAAGAAAATATGGCCGATTAACATGGGGTTTTGGTGGTTTTTGTGTGGGTGGGTTTGTTGGTCGGTTATTGTGGGGGTTTTTTAAGGAAAAAAAGAACAGCCTTTTTTGTTTGTTGAAATAATGGCATCCATCAGTAAAACAGAGGGATAACCGCTGGACTATTCCCCTTCAGAACTAGGCTGAGAATTTTGCAGCAGTTCTTTGCTGAAAACAGATGTAAATACTTAGCTGTTACCTTGTTGCTGGATTTTTTTTTTTAACAAGATTAACTGCGAAATAGTCTTTGTAATAAAATTATTTTATGCAGACTACCCTAAACCAGCAAACATGCACTCCTGTTTGCTTTGTGTAAAAGACTGCAAAACAAAGCTCTTATCCTGAAATTCATCTCGCAAACTGTTGAGTGCTTTTAATCGCTTCTATCAATTAATGACCATTAAATAGGAACATTTAAGCCAAATTAATTATCACCCCATTGAGTAACTAGTTTTTTCCGGAATTAAGGACAGGTTTGTAGAGCTGTACAGCAACTTTACAGGTGACCAGGAAGAAAAAGTTCTCATTGAAAAGGACATAACCAGGACAGCCTGGGCCATGAGCCCCACCTAGTGAGAAGCTTTCAGACTGTGGGTCTTTCATGCAGCTCTCGCAAAAGGACATAGAGTCTAAATTCAGCAAATGATACAGCTCAGTTTCTTGAGCAAAAAATCCTCACAATCTGACAGGTAGAAGTCCTTTCCTTTTTTTCTCTTTCAACAGCTTTATCTCATTTGATATTTCTGTCATTTTTAGAGGCTGATTTCCCAGTCACCCTTGAAATAGAAAGTAAAATTCTGTGAGTGTCAGAGTGAACTGCATACTCACTGGAATTGAGGAGGATCATTGCCTTTACACACAGATACTCCTTGTGCTGCAGTTTCAGCTCTCGGAACCTCGAGGTCATGGCCAGGAGCATATCAAAGATCTCCAAAATTCCCTCTACGCATTTCCCCTCGTCCCTATGGAAACACATTTAAAATGTTACCGAAAAAGTAGAATTAAGGAACTCTGACTCAGCCAGATAAAAGTCAAAGCACAAAGGAGGCTGCAGAAGGCCTCTCCATCTCACCTTTGGGAGAATTCAAAATGTTCTATCGTGAAATCTAAATTGAAAATTTACACTGGTATAGAAGGTCAGAACTTCTAAGAAACTGATTTTCTTTAAAGCACATGCAGGATTGACTGCAGATAAATACGACTATACTGCTGTAAAAGGCTTTAAAGTTACAGCCTCTATAATTCTGGATAATTACTTTCAACCTTCACAGTGCAGGGCACAGTACCACCATGAAGCATTTTCCAAATTTGTTTTATAAGGAGTTAACAGCACAATCAGTGACATCACTATGGCCTCCTGAGGGAGGTCACAGGACTTGGTGAATAAGGATGACCCCCTAAAATGATTTTCTTGAAATGATAATACATTTTTAAAGAATAAAACATCTAACCCCATCCCTCAGTAGCTTTTTCTTTTAAGATATTTAAATGTAAATAGCTTTTGGGGGGTTTTGGTGGTTTTGTGGTTTGATTATTTTTATGCAAGTGTTTATTGAATTCAGTTTTCTCTGTTTTGGATATTAGAAATGATCCCAAAGAACCCTCAGCCATAGGGTTCTTAAATGGGCTTAAAGTTAAGCAGCAACAAATTTCAAACCACTGAAGTACTGTCACAGTTTTTTTGTTAGTTTATTTCTAAGTACTGGACTAAGAAAGCAATTAAGCTCTATGACACAGTATTCAAAGAGATGCTTCTTACACTACCTGTAATAGGAGATTTTTTTTTTTTTCTCTGTAATGTTTTTAATATGAGACAGACTTAGGTACAGCAGTGGAGGAAAATTAAAGAACTTTACTCCTTTACTGGATCCCAAGAGGAAGTGATTGAGCTTTCAGGTTGCAAGGCAGGAACAGGCAGATAACACCAACCAGCTGCAGCAGGTACTGCCTGCAGAAAGGCAGCTGCCTGAATGTTGCCCAGTTTCTTGAGTTCCTCAGAGCAAAGGAGAATTTTAAGCTATGGAGAAGAACAGGCAGCTGCCAGTTCAAAATGAAGACACAAGCATCAGAGAAGTACTTGTCCAAAAAAGATTATGTAGGAAACATATCTTAAGTTCAGCTAAAGTAAAAACAATCAAGTTACAGAGCAGTTTCATATACGCTTGTCTGAAAAAGAATAAAATTACAGACAAGCCCAGATTCTTGCTAGCTCTCACTCTGCTATGTCTTTTGGAGATGAAGTAATACATCAAATAAGCTCACTCTATTCAGCACATATTAGCTCCTGAGGAACTAAATGTATCATACATTTTCAGCAATTTCTTATCATTGCATTGAATAACACAGCATGTCCTTGAACTGAATTTTATATGAGCAAATAATTTATTTCATATCCTTTACAAATTCATTTTCTCTTACTGACCCATTTAGCTTTCTGTATCTATCATGATTATTATTGAGCTTAAGCAACAGTACAGATCTGAATTTCCCCAGCTTGAAAAGGTTAGGAGGCATTTTACGCCTATCTGAGTAGATTGCTTCCCTGACTTTTGCCAGCTGAAGCCCAGGTCAAATCTTCCTAAGGTCTTCTAGAAAAATACCCTTACTAATCTGTATTCCTCCCTCCTGGTAGATGAAGTTATGGAGAAATAATTTTTGATCTTGCAAACACCCTGCTTTAACTTGAAAAAAAAAAAGTATTACAAAACAAGCTAGGGCATTTTTTACTCCCTATTGAGTAGTGCTGCAATGTTCATTATTATAGCTATTTACGAAGTCTGCACTAGGAGCAGGAAGAAAAACAAGTAGAAAGCTACTTTACAGAACAGAAAATATGGCTTGACACTATGTCTGCATTTTTTGAGGGGTAGGGGTAGAAAAATCTATCAGCTGGAAGAAATTGATTGACAATGTAGTACATTGTGTTGATGTGTCCACTGTTTCAGCATCTAGAAAACTGGACCAAAAGGAAGAAAACCAACAAAAGATGTGAAAAAAAAAGGAACATCACACTGTCAGGTGCTACAGGAATTAAAGACCTGGCAGGTTCAACAATACTGTTCATGCTTAGCATTCCTTGAGCCCCTGTAAGGATATGGAACCTCAAGACATTATTGTTACAAATACAAGCAAAGGATATTGTTAGATAAACTATTAATATCATCTCCCATACTTAATCCTCTTCCTCTTACCATTCACCTCACCTCCAAACATGCTAATATGAAGTTTTCTTAAGAAGTTTATTTCTCTTACCTGTCTAGCACAAGGTCCGGTGCAAAAATTAGTTTCCCAGGATGGTCGATTGATCTCCACATCAAACCCACCATTAAAACCTCCATCCAGCAGCTCTCCAAGAGTCTTACTTGATCATATAGGCTAAGATCAATGAAGCCTGAAATGACAAAGATAGCATAAAATAAATCAATCTGTTTATTTCTGTTTTGACAAAAGAGACCAAGTATATGAAAAACAAAAAGAAACAAAAGGACTTATGGGTTGTGAAGAAAGTTATAAAAGGGAGCACTGACATCAGAACCAGAAACATAAATACTTGTTATTATCAAAACTTCCACAAAACATTTGAAATAAAGCAGAGTGATGTTCAAGGGAAATTACTCCCACACAGCTTGTGAAATGCAAGTGACTACAGAGGACATGCACTATGCTTGGCCACCTCTTTAGATGACAGTCCCACAACCTCTTGAGAGACACCAGAGTATATATGGTTGTCACTTGCAGGGATTTTTTTTTTTTAATCTCATAAGGCAGGCACATTTCTGGGGTGGCTGGGTGACTGGGAAAGAACCCACATCTTGGTGCCTGTGTGTCCCCTTTGTACATGACATACCTTGACCCCATCCCATCCCTTTCCTTCTGCCTCCTTCCCCAAAAGTGCAATAAACCAGAAAAGAGACAGGGGTAGTTTGTGAGGGCAGTAGGGTCCCCATTGCCTCCATAACAGCATCCCAGAAACAAGGACAGAATTAATGTGATTGTGCATAAACCTGTTCCAGCATTTAGTTCTCTCCAGAACATACAGCAAGGCATCAGAGAGTGTTGCAGCACAGCCTGAAGGGAGAGACAGTCACTGCCCTCCCTTTCCCTTCCCCTGCATAAAAGACTGGGGAAAAAAGATGCACAGAAGACAAATAAAAAGAAGAAAAATGTATGCACCCCAAATCAAAAGACCAGAAGTGAAAATTATCAAAATGCAAGTGGGAAAGCAGAGTGTTCAGTCAGGGAGTAAAACACAGACATGATGGAGACCAGTTCAGTGGTCAAAACCACGACCAGGCCACAGTTTTCAAAGCAGAGCTGCTTTAGATACATCTCTTAGCAAAGGGGCTTCATTTTCAGACAAGCTGGCATCTACAACCTCACCCAGCAGAAAAATCATTGCAGCCTGGCCATGGGAGACAGGATTCCCATAGTTCTTGCCAGTTTTCCGAGGCTTTAAAATACACACAGTACGTTTGTGATGTCAAAGAAGCTGCTGTCAGTAATTTATACAAACAATCCATGTATTTTAATCTTATTCAACTACTAGGCTGGAAGACAGCTGGTGACAGTCCCAGGTTGACATAAACTGAGTAACACACACTCTCTCTTATCATTGCTAAAAGTACTGCCTTTCAAAATCAATAGCCTTGCTGCTTATTTTGTAAGAAGGGTAAGCAGGAGCCTGTGAGTTCTATCTTCCCTCCTGGATTTCACTGTCACAGAATTTACTATAGAATCCACAGCCAACAACAGGTTATCTGCCAGACACACACTCCTAATTTTAAAAGTGCTTTTAGAAAAATAATCATGGATGTGTGAATAGTATAAACCAACAGTGGCAGTTTCCCAGGAAACAACAGCCCAGACATTTCAGAAGTTTATTTAAATAAACATTTACACAGATATGTGCCGATTTCTCCAGCATAAACAGCCAGTTATTGGATTTAAAAGCTATCTCAGTTGAGCAAAATGTCAGACCAAGTCCCAGCACTCAATCTACAGATACTTAAAGATCCAGATTTATCCTGGATGTCATCTCCTAATCTCACATTATCAGCACCAGCAGTATGATTTATCACTGTTGAGCACAGCTATTAGAAGAGCTATACCTTTCCTTTCCCAACAACCTCATGCTTTAAAGATTGAGGACAGCACATCACCACCACAGTTTCGATCACAGCATCAGAAGTTCCATTTAATTTGCTGCAGAGCACATTAAACTACTTATTTTTCTATGTCTGTAGTACATGTCCTTTAAATCATATGCTCTATACCTGATCATTTAATTGTAAATTGTTAAGACAGACAAGAAAAAACACTTGTGCTGGATGTGTACTAAGTAGCAGATGACACACTGCTCTGGTCAGCAACACACTAGGTTGCATAATGAATCCAAATTTCAATATTGTGACAACATCCTATTGATTAGCAACACTGGTTCAGCTATGAGCCACATTCACTTCTCTTAGATTAGGTCAACAAAGTTAAATGCAGTTATAGAAGTTATGTTCTTCCATCTGACAACTTAGAATTAAAATACTTGGAATCCAAAAGGAAAAAAAAAAAAATCCCTGTGTCAGCTTCCATTTTATTGAGCAACAACAAAAATACAATCATTAAGCTGAAAGTACAGACAAATAATACAGTCACAGAGTAAAACTCATAACAAAAGAAGGTCATTAATATGGAAAAAAAAAAAGAAACCACCAACATTTATATTTCCTATTTAGGAAAAAAAGTTACTGTTAACATCAGCACCTATAAGGAAAAATAAAATTATTTTCTTTCACTTTTGGTGAATGTCAAAATAATATCCAACATAATTTAGAAGTGAAAATGGGCTTCTTACGCAGCTATACAAAGCAAATATACAGCTTTACAGAAAGTAAAATTACTGTTCACTGGGCCATTAGTCAAGAATTCTGTTTTTCTTTTTCTCAGACCTTATCTCCAGGAAGCAGAGCATGGATCTAGATGATTAGATGATTAACTTCAGGCAAGAATTTTTTGGAAACTGAAATTCTATGTCCTAAGCTTTAGTCATCACAGGTATTTTAATGGAAAAAAGAAATAAATCTGCATTCAAGTAAATGCTCTAACTGTCATGTAATATGGCAACATTACTTATAATTAGGTACATATTAAACATCACATCTATTGGCATTGTTCTAAAATGGTGTTTTCTTCTGTTCTGTATAACAGGAGGGATCAGGGAAACCAAACATGCACAATAAAGTGTTAACATTCCCAGGAACAGTTTTGAAGGGCTTTGACTGCTTCAATGGGTTTTCTTCATACTGTTCTCTTATTGCCAAGAAAAAGGTTGGGGTTTTTTTCTAAGAGAAGCTGAAAATAAACTGAAGTGATCAAAATTAGGGTAGTTCTGGAAACTGATCTTTTAAAAAATTAAAAAAAAATAACCTCAACTGGGTGAGGTTTTGGGATTGTGGGGTTTTTTTGCTTGTTTGGTTTGGCTTTTGTTTTGTTTGTTTGATTATTTTGTTGTTGTTGGTTTTGGTTTGGTTTTGTTTTTAAAAAGGGACATAATTAAAATAAACCCAGAAATTTAGAATAATCAGTAAATGGAAAAGGTTGGTTGGGGTTTCCCCGCATTCAAATATTGCTTAAAATGAGGTTGTTTTCTAAGACTTGATCTGATTTCCTTCACAATTTACTTTCTACCAGATTAACATAACTATATGTAGTCCTCTGAAATGGTACCTTATAATCATTTTTTTTCTGTTCAGACAAGGAATTATAGCAATTGACACCACTTCACCCCTTATGGTTACTTACTTTACAATTATTGTCAGAATTTCTTAAAATCGGGAAAAAAAAGTATTAAGGATTTGGACTCTTAAGTTTAGAACATTCTACATTAACAGTAAAACCACTAACACTTTGCAGATGTCTAGTGTGGTTTAAGATGCTTGTGCTGTGCAAACATCTCCTTCCCAGCAGCTCAGCAGCAGCCCTGGAATTTGCACACCCTAAAATCATCACACCTCAAACCTCCAAAACAGTAGCTGAGCCGTGGAGACTGTAATCTTCAACTAGGAGATGTGATCCAGCAGCTGGAGATGATAGCACCTTCAGTCACTCCACCTAGATCTGAAATAGGATCACTTTCCTTATTCTAAATTCTTAGTTTAAGGATTTTATGAAATATTCTCCACCAAGCTTGTGTCCTGTCCTGTGATGACACTCAGTTTATTTCTAGATATAAGGATTACTGTCATGTCTTCCTTTGTGTGTATTCAGGCAGCATGTGTGCTGTATAGTGCACAAGTATGACAAGACCGGGGCACACACCAGCACGCTCTGGTTGCCTTCAGCATAAAGTCCAAGAGAGGAGCCATGCTGGCTCCTTCGTCCATATGGATGCGGGGTTAGGCCCTACTAGACACACTGCAGAATATATTAGCCGTGCAAGGGAAACACAGCCCTAGGGATCACTGCCAGCAGAGTGCTATATATGATGTTGAAGATTAAGCCCCGGGCTGCTACACGTCTATCAATTAGTCAGTGCTACATTCAGCTCACTACTATTAGTTGGTCACCTTAGCTCTCACTAAAGGGCCACTGTCTGTGTTTTTGTTTATGCCAGCCAGCAAGTTTTTCTGCACAGCTTTGCCAGATATCACATCTGTGTGCTGAGTGCTTTTAGTCTGGCTTTTATTCTTTATTCTGACTGTTTTAATCATGGGCACTGAATGGAGGAGGAGCTGAAAATGTTCAGCAGTTCTAGTTTGTAAGAAGGGAAATGGAGCATTGCCACACTACTGTGGTCACATTTGAGACATTCAAGGCAATAACGCGTGTAGTTATACTTCGGTGCATGTTCTTTGTGTTGCCAACAACCAAAAGCATCCGTATTGATTTTTGCTTTGCAGGATACTATGCACCACTTTGCAATCGGATGCTCCTGTGTAGCAACTACATCAAAAGAAGCAGTTGCAGACACTCAGTGCTTGGACACACTTAGTTTTTAATCAACTGGTTTAGAAACCTACTATTAGGATTCAAGGAAAGAATTTTGTCTTAAATACTTTTTTATAGCAATGCAGTTAATATCCCTTTCAATTAACCTTCTGTACCAGATTAATTATGTATTTATAGTTGACGAGGTAGAAATTACATGCAACACCAACTATGCTTTTTTAGCAAAATAAACTAATGACAGCAAATTATGTGCTAGGTCATTGTCTTAGTCAAAATACACCCAGATGAATTATGGAGAGAAAAAAATTGTCCATTACTTTATAGGACAAAGAGCTTAAGACTTTCATGCTGCACATTTACTGTCCTGTACTATTATCTCAAGGTAGAGAATGATACATTGATGGTAAAAGCATTGATTAAAATAAAGACAAAAAAAATTTAAATTCTTACCAGGAATTTTTTTGGCCCAACCAATCATGTGAACCAGCTCTTTGTCTGCCAGTTTTGTCAGGGACATCATCATGGAGGCCTCTGTGAATGGTTTGCTGGGACGACTCACCAAGACATTGGGAGGCTCTGCTTCAAGTAGCGTTAAGACAAACTGCTCCGGACTGACCGTGCTGAGCAGGATTTCTTTTACACGGGTTGCTGTCTCGTATTTCTTCACTTTGCTAATGCAATGCACCTGATCTTCTGAATTACGATGGCGACGCAGGATCCGATATCCACAACGTTCTCTTCTTGAGCCTAACAAGAGGGGCACATGATTGCATTGAAGCATTTTTCTCTCGGTGTTTCATTATGTAAATCCCAATGTTTCGGGAGAAGGGGAAAAACCCTTTAATATTGGATGTTCTAATATTGAACATCAAGTTTCAGAATTTCTAGAGTATTCAGCATTGACCTAACTTTGTTTCCATTGACTTCAGCTGAGGCTTTTTTTTATTCTGCTAAACAAAAAATAATGTTTAAAACAAATGTTTATTTTTGTTCTTCAATTTACTCACTTTAAATGTCCATGGGAAAATTCCCATTGACATCGAAAGGAAATAAATTTGGTCTTTAAATGAAAATTAAAAAAAAAAAACCAACCTGTTTGTAAGTTCTGTTTTTAAATTCTGTTTTAGATGTAAAGTGGGGGAAGAAAAGACTTTTGAAAGTCTGGGCCATGACACTGAGTAAATACCTCATCCAGAAGCACAGCTGAGCCTCATTGCTAGCTGGGTCTTCAGCCAGGGACTTCTGAGTTGCAACCTATTTTCTCCCTCTGTCCCATTAAGCCAGCAGGAGTTTCCCCAGAGTGAATTTGGACATCTAGAACTAGAAGGACCAAGCTCCCATTTTGGAGTTCTGCATGCAGAACGCTGTTGCTGTTGCAAAGAGAGGTCCTTTAAATTACTTGGCTTAATTTATTGTTCTGTCTGACAACATCAAACCTTCTCCAGTTCTTTGCCAGTGTTATTGGTGGGTTCACTGTTACCTGTTCTTGCATAGCTGTCATGGGAAGACTCTAAAAGCATCTCCAAAAACATAGTATAGGAATTTGCTAAAACATTCAGCCAAGGTTTCTACTTCCCTCATCCCTTCAGCATATTCTATAAAAAGGACTGTTTCATGATTTACAAATAATCCTTGTCAATAAATAATATGCAGGATTGTACCGTACTAAAAATCAGGATATTTAAAAATATTAAGTTACTGAAGGGATCCCTAGACTGGAATCCTCCAGTACTTAACATTTCTAATATCACAGCTAAATTGTCCTCTAAATCTTTTAGAAGGTAATTTTTGTGCTGGTCATCAACACTTTCACTGAAATATGATATTCAAAGGCTGAAATTTCATAGATATAAAAATGCCTGTGCTAATATAAATCTATACCAGACCAACATTTATTACTGCATACATAGACACTATGGAGACTTAAAGCATAATAAGTTGTCTCATTTGACAATAAATTTGACAAAAGCATCCTTTCTGCTACTGCTATTGTCTTGACATTACTACATTTATGAAGTCTTTTTGGTGTCTTGCCTAAAGTCTTCTTGCCCTGGTCACAGAGCCTGGTTCTCCTTTATTAGGGTATGTGATTAAAGGCTTCATGAAGTGCATGCAGACAACAAGGTAAAGGAATGATGAAGATGGAAGAATCTCAAGAATCCCTTGTCAGTGACAAGCAGGTCACTGACTAGGCTACTCTAAGGGCTATCAAAGAATGGTGGTCTGGACATGAAACTCATCAGGGTCAACAGGAAAGGCTTTTCAATTCACCTGGAGGGACCAGGCATTCAAAGACACCTACTAGAAAGACCAGAGGATCTAGATGTCAGCTACTGATAGGGTGACAGGCTATGACAGGCTACTGGACCAGAGCTGCCAGAGACCTGTTTGTGTGAGTGCACATGCAAAAGAGTTTGTGTACAAGGTATCTGGAAGAACAGAGAATCTCCAAAGCCAGTTACAGGAGGGATCCACAGCACGTTTGTGTTTCCGTGATGATTTGTGGGGGAGCAGATCCGAGTACCAACTGGGGTGAGGCTGCAGACCCAGAAGCCGCCAGCTGGGTAGATATGGGGATCTCCAGGCCAACTATTTGAGAGACTGAGTGTCTAAACCCAGCGCTGGAAGGATCTCTATTGTATAAATAAATATATTTATATATAATATAAACATTAAAATATTTTTATATGAATATATTTTCCACTGCTTGTGTTCACATGAGTGTGGTATTTCCTGTCCGCTGGTCTGTGTGGCCAACTGTGGATACAAGTATTTCAGGTCTATGTCCCTAATAACAATACACTCTCGGCCTTGATACTGGACCTGGGGACATGGCAACGTGGCAGTTTTCCCCTTTAAGCTACTAGATTCAGCAATTCCTGACACTCTTCATCCATATCTATCAGAGCTATATAGACTATGAGTTATCTAAATTCCAACCAGGCAATGCAATTCTGGCACTGGGTTTCAGGTAGCAAAGTGGTCCAAACATAAGCCAAATTAAAAATAAAAGCAGTAGGGGCACGAAAAATTAATTTCAGGTGCTGTTGACAAGGCTCTGTCTGCTAAATAAGATGTTGGGTGAATGCAGACTCTCAGTGGTGGAAGTTCCTCAGATGAGGTGGCTTTTTAGGTCAGTCCTGTCTTGTCTTCAGAAGCTGTCAAGCTCCATTTGAGTGAACCCATGAAAAGGGTGAGATGCAAAGGTGAGCCTGGTAGAATCTGAAGGCAGTGCAAATATTGGATAAGGACTAACAGAGTCTGACAGGACTTTAAGGATGTGGAACTTTCAACTGCCCATTGCTATCATCCTCATTTGCTGCCTGTTCAGTAAATTGCCTCAGCTTCAAAAGAGAACAGGATGACCATTAAAGAAGTTCTCAGTAATGGAAAACACCCTCTGCCTGGAAACCCAAGAGACAAGAAGCCAAATAGGCAAAGTTGGTTTAACAAACAGTCCTCAGACATGGAGGAATCCAAATGGAATATGGCATTTGGAACTGGAAGCATTATCAACTAGAAGTCTAGCTTAAAGTCTGCACTATTTGGGGCAAGGATGGTTTTGCATCCTTAAAGGGAATATGGGTAGGATGAAATGGGTTGAGTACTGCCAGAACATTTGCACAAATAATGGATCAAAGGAAAACAATCAGTGAGAAGGAAAACAATCAATGATTTGCAGAACCAATTGCTAAGCTCAATGACATGTAGCTAAAAGTTGCCAGAGCAGCTGAACAGCAGTTAGGGAAAGATAATATACCAGCAGAGACAATCAGAGCTTGAGACATTACCTTATGATAGATTCATAAAATCAGACTTGACAATGATACCCTCGGAGAAGGTTACCTGCAGAACTACACAAGTCACAAAGCAATTTCTTCAACAATCTGTCTGGGCAAATACTTTTCTTCCTGAGAGAGTCAAAGGCTAGCAAGGCATAGACTAATTTCTAAAAGGCACTTGGGTGATGTAGTGACCCCTGTGCTAAGCCTCATTTTGGACTAATGCACAAAGGTCAAGAGGAAAATCTTAAAGTGCTTTGTCAGCTTCAGAAAAACATTAGAGTGGCACAGTGGGCTGCAGACTGTTCTGAATCCATGTCATGCACAGAAAGTATGTAAATATTTTCCATCAGGGAAGACAAAGAGGAAAGGTCGACAGAGAGCTAAGAGACCAGAACAAAAGTACAACTGGAGGTAGATGAGGAAATGGAGAGGTATCAGGTGCTCTGTCTATAGAGATCCACTGCTCTGAGTTCCATATGGATGTGCATGGCAGAGGCTGTAACCACCAGGAGAGATCTGAGCTAAAGCAAGAAGCAACACTGCATAATGTTTCCATTATTTAGAAAGCTGAAGCACATTGAACATGGTCGTCTTGAAGGACAGAACAAAAGGATAAAAATAGCACAGAAGGACTAAAAGCTAGAGGGGGATGCAGGGCAGAGAAGAAATTTTCATCAGCTATCAAAAAATACCAACTGCTCCACAACATACCTAGTTTTTGTTCTCCAGTACCTGGTGGAGCTGTGAGGCCCCCAAAAGGAAGACACATAAACAGCAGTCTTAATTAAACACATGGAAAAGTTGTTCAGTTAGGGACCATATTTAAAATTATAAAGTCATAAAAACTACTGGTTTAAGAGGGAGGTGGGGAGAGGAGGAGATACCTGATGACACAATGAAGGAGAAACTCCATCAGTTTGAACACACTTGCCAGAAGCAACATGTGGTCATATGGGCACTTGCAACCAGCTCATTGACCTTAGTTCAGTTCCGGGCACTGAAGTGAACCAAATGCACTCTCATGAGACTCCACATCCTCTGATCATCTGCCCTCAGCCAGCACAGAAAATATAAAGCCTTTGGTGCCAAGACTCAAGTTACCCTTTCCAATTCCCTGTTGTAAAGATCTTTAAATAACATTTTGTAGCCTATCAGCACACCAGTAAGTGACAAGGTACTTTAATAAATATCAAAAAAGGAAGAAAAATTAAAAAAATAAAAAATAGCTGTCCGGCACCCTGCTCTAATTGGTACAATTTTTGTACAGTTTTCATCTGTGCAGTTGCACTCCATGCACCATCTTAAAATAATTCAGTCAGGTTGTGATTTAGTTACTTCAGGTTATTTAACTAAATTAAGTTTCATATGTAATCAGTACTTATTAAAAAAAAAAATATCCCCATTTAAAACATAAAACCAATTTCTGTAATCACATCTCCAGTGCAGATAGCCAAACTAGGAGTGTTATGACATTTCTGCATAAACAACTGATTCCTGAAAAAAAAAAAGAAAAATATAGCTGGTGACCAAAAATAAGGGGAGGGGATAAACTGACCAAACCAGATTCTGAATTATTATTTGTATTTTTTAATTACAATATAGTGCCAAAGCAGGCAAAGGCTGATTTACTGAGATTTATTGTGCTTAGAACACAGCTCATCAGCAATTAAAATATATATTAA
>JAAGNO010027676.1:5931-32372 GCA_033439905.1 Ceryle rudis
TGTGGGGGGGGTGTGGGTGTGTTGTTTTTTTTTTTTTTTGTTTTTTTTTGTGTTTGTGGTTGTTGGGGGTTTTTTTTGTGTTTTTTTTTTTTTTTTTTTTGGGGGGGGGGGGGTTCTGGTTTGTTTTTTGTTTTTTACCTTGGCAATTAGAGTCAAGGGCTGCTTTTTACAAGTTTGTTTCTTCCTCTGATGGAATTAAATAACTTTGTCCTTCCAGTTCCAGAAGGCATCCAATGACATTTAGCAGTATCAGCCTGTCAGTCTGTGTCTTGCTGTCATTCAAGTCCTTCATCTCTGCATGTACCATTTGTGATATCCACGAGGAAGGCTGAGCACTTTGGTTAAGCACAGAATGGCAGAAAGTGGAGAGAAAATGAAGGATGAAACAAGGACATAGCAGTGAAGTGCAAGTGAGGTATTTTAGTATTTACCT
The DNA here is from genome assembly GCA_033439905.1 of Ceryle rudis. NCBI lineage: Eukaryota > Metazoa > Chordata > Aves > Coraciiformes > Cerylidae > Ceryle > Ceryle rudis. Next base: position 6,365 of record JAAGNO010027676.1, read on the forward strand.
TAAATTTCAGATATAGCTGAAAATGATACCTACAATCAAGAAGCCTGGAGTGAAACACTCTTAAAACCTGCATGACCTTAAGTTTCTGGAATTATTTTGCACTTTTTCAATTAAACAGTATAATTGCTCTGTTAAACTCCCAGCGTGCTTTAACGGGATATTGTTCTCTCCACAGCACTGCATCTGTCTCTGCAGTGCAAACTATACCTTCTAAAAAACTGAGATTTTTTGAGAAAGCCCATCAGTTCCAGAGCAGAGAGGAAAATCAATGAAGTCACTGTCATGTAATTTTGGAGATCCACTGTTGGGAATCAACACCTTGTTGATATTCCCCTTTAATTTCTTTTTGTGCTTACCCTCACCCCTTGGACCAAAGTTTAATAACAGAATTGTAGGGTATTCCACTCCACAGCCTATCCCTATGTTAAAAATTGGAAAATCAAGCACTTGGAGGCAAAACAAATAGCCCTAGTTTTGATATGCATGTCTGCACACTTAATTAATTCCCTTACATACACGTCTTTCTCAATGTATATTTGCCTTCCTATCTTTTCAATTCTCTTAAATTTTTCTCCAAACTTCATCTTGCCTGTCCTACTGACATCTCCCTTTCTAGCCTCCTTATTTCTATCTAATCCCCTTTCCTTTAAATTCCTTCCCTCACATCTACTTGCTTTGCATCTGATATGGGGAAATGAGAGAAAGACGTTTCCACATGAGACTCTAATAGCAAGCAAACCCAGATACTAACAGTTACAGAAAGAAAAAACAAAGCAAACAAGCCACAAAAACATTAAACCGACTGCAAATATTCCCAGCCTTGCTATCTGTAAGATCAAGATGTCCATGTATTTCACTGGTTAGGACCTCTGACTGCAATCCTGTGATGTCCTGCTACTATTACCTGAACAAGTCGTGTCTCGTCTAACTGGGTTTTTCCCTTGTGTGCAGCCCTACGTCTGGCAAAAGGGATTGTTTATAACCTTATTACCTGTAATTTCAGAAGGCTGTATTTGCAACATTAACTCCAGCCTTGAAGTGATTTGACTCTTCCTGTATCTTTCTTTGGATAGAATACAGCAGTCCCAACAGCAGTTAATAATTCTATGTAGCAATGGGAACTGGAAACTAAACAAAAAAAAAACTTCTATCCTGTTTCCCTTCCTCTTTATCAGTATTCTATGGAGCACTGATTTAATTAGTCTGATCAAATCCTCACATTTCATTAGAGTAATCTAATTTATTTTATCTTCACTCACTATATGAGCTTCATTATGCACATTTTCTTTGGTCTTTGGCAAAGTTATGGACAATAGGAAAACTACATATTTCAGATGCCTTCTCCAGTACTGAATTTTGAAGAGGTGACTTTGGGACAAATACAAAAACAACTCTATGCCTCATTTCCTGGGAGTCCAGAGAAATTCCTTTTTCAGTTTACTTCTTAAAGATAACTGGCTTAAAAAATAGCTTGTGGTATAAGATTTCCGAGGAGTAACTCTACTTTTTCCAAGCTACATAACTGTCTGTGCTGCCCAATGAAGCAGGGCCAGGATCCTGCTAAGCTGAAGCTAATGGAGCGAATAAAATCATATGGTACACTGCCTGGATCTGCAGAGGTACCAGCTCAGACCAAGAGAAACACTGACATTGTGCCACAGCACCTGCATCCTACATAGATTATTTGTGTGCATGCAACAAAACACTGATTAAATTGTTCTGCTTCTGAAACTACCACTTAACTGCTAGCCCAGTGTCGAGGTTTAGGGTTAGGCTGGCTACTAGATGAATAACAAATGCTCTCTATTAACCCCTCTCTCTTCCCGAAATGGAAAGGGAATAAAACAGAGAGACTTATGGACTGGGAAACTAAAATAACTTTAATGGAAATAAGAATAATAAAATTAAATATATACAAAATCAATATCAAACCTACCTCCCCTCAACAGCAATTGCATCATCATCACCACTGATGCTGTGGAACAGGCACTGGAGATGTCCCAGACTGGAGTCAGTGGCAGATGGAGCTGGATTCTGGAACTGGATTAAACAAAATCACAAAATGGTCACAGTTGGAAAAGACCTCCAAGATCATCGTGTCCAACCATCAGCAAACAAACAAAAAAACCCAGAAACCCCCACACACACAAAAAATTCTTCCTCACAACCCCACTAAAGCATGTCCTGAAGTGCCTCATCTACACATCTTTTGAATACCTCCAGGGATGGTGACTCCACCACTCACGGCACCACATTCCAGCACCTGACTACAATTTCAGTAAAGAAATTCTTCCTAATATCTAATCTAAACCTCCCCTGGTGCAACTTCAGGCCATTTCCTCTAGTCCTGTCATTATTTACTTGAGAGAAGTGGACATACCCATCTCACTACAGCCTCCTTTCAAGCAGTTGTAGATAATGATAAGTACTCCCCTCAATCTTCCCTTCTTCAAACTAAACAGTCCCAATTTCCTCAGCCTCTCCTCACAGGCCTTGTTCTCCAGAGCCCTCATCATTTTTGTCACTCTTCTTTGGACATGCTCAAGAACCTCAGTGTCTTTCTTGTAGTGAGGGGCCCAAAACCAAACGTAGTATTTGTGATGCTACCTCACCAGTACTAAGTACAGGGGGACAATCACTTCCCTAGTCCTACTGTTCCATACTGATGCTGATACAGGCCAGGATGCTGTTGGCCTTCTTGGCCACCTGGGCACACTGCTGGCTCCTTTAGCCAGGTGTTGGCCAGCACCCCTAGGTCCACTCATCTCTAAGCCTGTAGTGTTACATGGGGTTGTTGTGACTGAAATACAGGACCCAGCACTTGGCCTTGTTAAACCTCATGCAATTTGCCTCAGCTCATTGCTTCAACCTGTCCAGATCCCTCTGCAGAGTCTTCCTACCCTCAAGCAAATCAACACTCCCACCCAATTTGGTGTCATCTGCAAACGTGCTGAGGAAGCACTCAATCCCCTCATCCAGATTCAGGAACTGACAGAGCAGGATCAAAGATGGAACAGAGAGAGTCCTCCTCGGATGCCGGCCATTGAAGATGAGAGCCTGACACTTGTCATCCCTTAACTTTATACCAAATATGACGTATATGGGATGGAATCCCTTGTTGGTCAGCTTAGTGTCACCTGTCCTGTCCGCTCCTCCCCGCAGGTGCAACCTTTTACTTTCTGCACCCCCAACATGGTACACAAGATTTAGCCGTGACCTTGGCCTCTACAGGAGAAAGTATAAGCAAGAGCCTTTCTGAAAACCAGTGCTTGGTAGCAATTGTAAGCATCGAGCGTTATCACTGCTAGAAGCAGACACTGTCAGTAAAAATGGGTTGTCAACTTCAGAAAGTGCAGTTAGTTAGAAGAGACTGAGCTGAAAAGTAAAATCACTGAACAGAATTAGTTCTGTTCTATCTCAAAGTGGGACACACAGGAATTTGCACTATTCTAGTTGTGTGCTGCTAGTTTTGGAGGGAGTGACAAGATAGCTGTAACGTAGACCACATAATCCTCATTAAGGACATGAAATAGAAATACTTGTTTACTGCCTGTGCTTGCATCTGCCTTCTGTCTTTATTGTCATTTGGTGGATGGGACCCTCCTACCCGACCCACAGTGCAGCTGCACAAGCTGACCACTTGTGCCAGTGTTTCATTTATTTAGCTGCTAGGGGTGATGAAGAAGCAACGCTGAAGAGAAACTGCCACAGCACTGTCACAGAGCCAAGGTTTTTCCTAATGCTTCACTGCTCCAACAGCTAGGTGTGTTTGAGCCCAAGGTAGGGAACAGAATACAGATGCCTGAACCCTTCATTTCCTGGAAAATAATCTAATCACCTCACAAACCTGGAGCCTACACGCTTATCAGAGGAGACAGTACCCATCCTGAAGAACTTAGTTCTGACTTGGCAAGATGTGTGATGGGAGAAGGGCAAAGGAGGTGGGGAAGAGGCATAAATGGAAAAAAAGGAATGACCCCCAAACCTGTAGGACCTGGCAATAATCCCTGTATTCCTACCCAACTGGAGTGGCTCCCCTTTCTGTAAAGCACTAACTAATAGTGAGTCATGGCAAAGAAATCTTCTGGAAACTTCCATTTAGTTTGTTTGTGCTGTCAAAACATTTGGCTGGCATAGAAAATTATAATCTTGAACACAGCCATAACAAAGCATTCCCTTTAAGGTGATTAATATACAAGGGAAATCAAAACCACATTAAGCCTATTTTACTTTATCAGGATAAAACATAGCTGTTGGACTGAGTGAAACATTCTGATCTCTGCCTCATTCTAATCTGTCATCTTCAGTCTGTAAACTTGAGTGCCTTGAGAGATTAATTGGGCTATTAATTTCCATATTGACACTTTAAGTGTGACTCTTTGCAGATATTTCCTGCCATATTTGCAAAATTATGTTAAATATAACATAGTAACATTAAGCTTTTTCTCAGAAATCCCATAAAAATTTAGACTTCAGAAATTTTTTCCCTGGAACATGCTCCCCTTGGAAAAAGGCAATTCAGCAGCCAGTTCATCTGCTATTTCAGACAAACTAAACCATTTAACAGCTCATACTATTTATTAATACAGTTGATGTTTGAGGGGGAACAGGGAGTCCTTCTTTAAATAGCAAATATAATCCAAGCAGTTGTTTCATCATTTACTTCTGCTTGTACAATAATTTGCAATCATCTTACATGGGTAAATGACTGCATGACTGAGCAAGGCTACAGAGTACTAAGCCCTTTGATCCAATTTTGCTCCAGCTCAAATGAAGAAAATGTTTGTCCTTGGATTAATAGGAAGGATATGGCCCCATTCCTCCTACTTTATTTATGATTAGGATATTAACTTAGTCTTAAGGAAGTTTTCAAAGACTTTGTGCAGACTGAGAGCCTGGGAATGAGAATGTGCAGATGTTAATGCTAAGAACAGATATATTGCAACAGAGGTAAGGCCAAAGCAAAAGCCACTAGCACTTCAGACTCTCTCTGCTTATCATCTCAGGTAGACACCAACTTACTGTGATTGCTAGAGCTTTATAATTGTGTTTTACTGCCTGCTAGCACCTCTTTGTCCTCTTTTCTATGACCCCCAGCAAACACAGAGGTACTTGTCTGAGAGAAAAATCAAAGTGCGGAGGCAGAAAGCTGGCTGGAATTTTTCCCTAAGAAATTTAATAGGGGAGAAAGGGTCTTGGAGAATCATCAAGATGAGTCCACTGCTGGTGCAGATGGCCATGTCACAAACTTGCACCTTTACGATTGCTCAGAAGGCAGCTTAGAACAAAGGAGCTCCGCTGTCTATAAATCTTCTAAGTTTCAACCTAAAGAAATTGTCAGTAATTTATGCACAAGTTGGTTTCTGTCTTATATACTGCTTTTCCTGGCTTTCCATTCATGTATTCCCCTTCTCAGAGGAGATGAAACATTCCTCTTTTAGATTTCTCTTATTAGATGTGTTAGAATTTCCATTTCCCTATGCATCCTTTCTCTGCACTTGTTCTACTGTAATTTATTTTGCTTTTGGGCAATTAAATCTGTTCTTACTGTTCTTTATGTTCTATCAGCGAGATAAGTGTTGCTGCTTTTCAGTGAAGTCAATCCCAGAGGCCCTCAGCTACAAAACAGTGCTATAAATACATTAGACATGGCATGTATGTTGATCACCTTTCTACATCACCCAACATTCTCCTTGCAACTTTCTGTTATTAAGAAAGAAGAAAATCCTCTTCTTCACCTGAGTGTCTGGCTAGACATACATTCTAGGAGACATCTTTCCAGCAGCTTAAGTTTGAACTCTGCATTATATATTGAAATTAATCTTTTCTCAATACACTAGCTGCTGGGAATTTCTCTCCTAATATGAACCCAAGATATATTTGTCCTTTTTGAAGACCATAGAATTGTTTTGGTTGGAAAAGGTCTTTAAAATCATAAAGTCCAACCATTAATCTGGAACTGCCAGGTCATCACTAAACCATGTCCTTAAGTGCCACATCTACACATCTTTTAAATACCTCCAGGGATGGTGTCTCCACCACTTCTCTGGACAGCCTGATCCAGTGGCTCCTAACAATTCCAATGAATAAATCTTTCCTGTTACCCAACCTAAATCTACCATGGCACAATTTACGGCCATTTCCTCTTGTGCTTCCATTTGTTACTCAGGAGAACAGCCCAACCCCCACCTTGTTACAACCTCCTTTCAGGTAGTTACAGACTAAAAAGGTCTCACTGAGCTTCATTTTTTTTCCAGGCCAAATAACCCCAAGTCTCTCAGATGCTTCTTGTAAGACTTGTTCTCCAGACCGTTCATCAGCTTCATTGCCCTTCTTTGGACACACTCCAGCACCTCCAGCCCAAAACTGAGTGCAGTATTTGAGGTGCAGCCTCACCAGTGCCGAGTACAGAGATCCCTAATCTTGCTGGACACTCTGTTTCTCATACAAGCCAGGATGCTGTTGGCCTTCTCAGCCACCTGGGAACATTGCTGGCTCATATTCAGCCAGCTGTCAACCAAGACCGCCAGGTTCTTTTCCACCAGGCAGCTTTCCAACCACTCTTCTCCCAAACCTGGAGCATTACATGGGGTTGTTGTGACCCAAGTGCAGGACCCAGTACTTGGTCTTGATGAACCTCATCCCATTGTCCTCAGCCCATCAATCCAGCCTGTGCAGATCCCTCTGTAGAGCCTCCCTACCTTCAAGCAGATCAACACACCCACTGAATTTGGTGCCATCTGCAAACTTACTGAGGGTACCCTCAATCCCCTCATCCAGACTACTGATAAAGTTATTAAACAGAACAGGCCCCAATCCTGAGCCCTGGGGAACACCACTTGTGACTGGCTACCAGCTGGATTTAACTCTATCACCACCACTCTCTGGCCCTGGTCATCCATCCAGTTTTTTATCCAGCAAAGCATATGCCCATCCAAACCACGAGTAGCCAGTTTCTCCAGGAGAATGCTGTGGGTGGAAAACAGTGTCAAAAGCTTTACTAAAGTCTTAGGTAAACAACATCCACAGGCTTTCCTTCATCTACTAAGGGGGACATATCATGTTGGTGGTAATAGTCAAGCTGTGACTAACTAGTAAACACAGGATCTTCTGTCATTTCATCACTAAGGAATGAGCAGTAATGTATGACGTAAATACACGATCTTCTGTTCTCTGTGATTTAATCTCATCTCATTTCTATTACTCAGGGTCCCACGATAATCCAGTTTTTCCTGTTTGATATTCAATACCTTCTCTGATTTGCTAATCACTGCAAAGCATATGCAACAAATTTCAGCAGAGCACCAGATTTCTGAGTCGGCATCATTAGTGAAAATATTTGACAAGAGAAGTCAGAAGACAGACCCTGAAGAGCTCCACTAGCAATCTCTTTCTAGGTCTTTGTTTTCAGCAAAATGTTCTATGTCATTTTTAGATAGAGCTTAAACAGCGAGGGTCAAACTAACAGATCAGATGATGTATGAATCACAGAATCACAGAATGGTAGGGGTTGGAGGGGACCTCTAGAGTTCATCTAGTCCAATCCCCCTCCTAAAGTAGGTTCACCTAGAGCAGGTTGCACAGGATCACATCCAGGCATATCATACTACTATTCCATTCTTTTTAAATAGAAAATATAATATCCTATCCTCAAATCTTATTTAAGACTAGCTTTTTAAATAACCTTGCCACCAGCCTTGGGTCAGTGATCTCCCTGTTGAATGTATACTTTCCATATCTATGCACTCATTCATATTAAGTCATCCCCTTACTTCACTTTCAGTGAGTGTGTATGTAGAGCAGAGAACAAGATATTATTTACTCTTTGCTCAGATATCAGTTAACTTTAGTCCATACCATCTCCATACATAGCAGCAAGATTTCTTTCATATTAGTTTTTATTTCTACAAAGAAACAATACCTTTTTTTTTTTAAACACTGCAAGCTCTGACATAGTTTTCCAACTAGTTTTGTACTTACACTTTTGAATCTCCACAGCATAACTGTTAGTTTTTTAATTAAAGGAGATGCTGGTAGAGCACTGTGGAAGGAATGAAATGCCAAGTACTCTCTGGCAACATAAATGTTATTCAACATCATACTGCTTTTTAGGATGCTCTGACACATTGCTTCTCCTTCCTGAGAAGGCAGGAGTCAGCTTCTCTGGATGTGCTCTAGTCAGAATACTCGAGCAGAGCACCATCAGTCAATCTCTGTTGAAGATGCTGTGCTTTGCATCGAAGAACTAGCATTTGAATCAAGGGGAAAAAAAGACTATTTAGTCTTACAGCTAAGTCATTCCCTCCTGTGATAAGAGAACCATGACTGCCATTTGCCACTCTAATGAGCATTTAATAATTATAATTATTATGTTCATTACATAATGACAACCTAAGCCTGAAGCAGATGCCCAATGCACAAAACTCAGTTTTATTTTATATACAAATACATTAAGACCTGTCCACTGGATTGAGTTGGATTTGAGCTGTGTACATTTGCCAGATTTTCCCTCTCCTCGAGTTTTCATGTGTGAAAAGATAGGCATCATTGTATTAGTGTTACTGAATTAGACCCTGGAAATAAAATTCCTGTTTTGCAAATTCTGTTTGTCTGGTGCGAGATGACAAAATATATCAGAATCATGCAGTAGCCTCCAGCTGTACAGCAGAAGCAGCCATGTATGTTCTGGAGAGTGGAAAGGAGTGTGTGGAAAGGGAGGTCTGAGTACTAGGAACACCTAAATACCTTTTCAGACACCTTTGCTAAATGTTTAAGTGTTTAAATTCCCCTTGAGTTGCTCTGCCCTTTCAGATTTGCTTGGCTCTAGTTCTTTGATTATACATCCAAAATTTTACTCAGACTTATGTGAGAAATATCACCAAGGTCCATTAAACCCAGGGTTCCAAGGACTTGTCCTACTGTTTTGCAGGGTTGCTTTTAACATAAATCTGTTCTCCAATTCGTCTCACCATTTTGTCCACAAACATCCCAGCTGGCACTACATGCAAATTTTTGGATATGCACCAGAAAGAAGGGTAGGGCAGAAAAGCAATAAACGATGACTAATAATTCAGGGCACAATCTCCTATTTCTCTATTACCGCAAAGGTTTTGCAACAAGTTGTTTGCTTATTAACAGTTGCCCTCACTTTTTTAGTCTGGAAGTGTGAGCTATTAAGAATAGTGAATTCAATCCCAAGCATTTGCCCTGGAATTCATCCGGAACTTTCCTGATCAGGAAGATTTCATGACTTATTTGAATGCTTTCACTTCATTTCTGAGAAACTTCAACAGCAGGGCTTGGGGGACCAGAGCTGTCAAAATGTAATCTTGCTTTGAGAAGGATGCAATAACTTCACTAAGCTTTGGAAAAGCCTTTGTGGATTGTGCAGTTAAGAGAACTCAGAAATCAGCATCTAAGTTTCCATGCCACTGGAAATGATGAAATGCAGAGTAGCATTGCCTCTCTTGTTCAAACAGTTTGCCTTGCCATAATGCAAAAGCAACCTTTCAGTGTGATTAATACAAATCTTATAACTCTGGTTAATTGCTAATAGAAAACTTGCTCATGGAGAAAGTTTGCATCTTTTCACATGTCTGTGGTAGCATTCTTTAAGGTGTGTAGGTTGGAATTTAAGGTGCTGGTACTGTGATCTCTTTTTCACCTGCTTTTGCTTCTTTCAGCTTCTAAAATAGATCTTTGGAGGCACCAACCAGTGGACATGTGTGAAGGAGCTAGCCACATGCTGAAAAAGTACAGATCCAACTGTGCTAAAGCTGTCGTTTTTACTTTTCTGCAGGACCTTTGATAATGATACAGAAAGAAAAGTCTGTACAGTTTATAAGTGTCTCCAAGTAATTTTGTGCGACGGCATAACTGAATCTTAGAAACATAGGAACATAGAAATGTCTGGGTTTGAAGGGACCTCTAGAGGTCATCTAGTCCAACCCCCCTGCTGAGAGCAGGGACATCCTCAACTAGAGCACGTTGCTCAGAGCTCTGTCCAACCCCAATCTTGTATCAATATTTCAAACAGACAAGGAAGTTGACATGCCTAAAATGCCATCTCTAGGAAAAAGAAAACCCCTAAACTATTCTCTGTTCTCTACAGGATGTACTGCATCTTCTTCAAAGGCATTTTTCTGAACTCTGCCCAAGATGAACATTGACAAAGAAAAATATCAGCTTTGTGTTCTTTCCAGATATAATACCTACTAATGGTAAAATGATCGATCATTCAGTCATGAAGATCTTTCCATTACATCTCAGACATCTTTTCTGACAGTAAGTGTATCCAAGGCCACCAAGTTTATAAAGACCCAATTTCTAAATGTCAAATTCTGCTTCTTTTTTGCCAAGGTTTCTCAGAAACATATTAAGAGGAGTGAAGATATTAATACATCTTGATGTGTCTCCAGCCAACTCTGTGGAGTTGGCTAAATAACAGGGCATTTGATTTTGTTCAGTGACCGTAAGAAATGTCCCAGAAAAGAAAAGGAAGGCTCATTGGTTTAGATTAACATAGAAAATAATATTTATTTAAAGAAAATGGACAAAATACTATTCTGTGTAGAGTAAGAATGTTTCTTTTGACCCTTCTGTTAAGGGAACTGTTTTATTTCTGTCTTTACTTTTTCGTTTTCATTGAAAAATACGTGTTTCTTTTGAAACAAAAATATATTTGTCATGGTTTTGATAAGTTGCAGAAAAGAGAGCATTTGGGAGCCTTGATATTTCTCATCCCTTTCTGCTAGGTTGAAACTATCAAATTTGATCCAAAGAAACAAATACTTCAAGTTTCCACAAAACTGCACAGTTAGGTACACTTGTTTGTCAAGTTTCTTTTTTACTCAAGTACAGCTGTAATTCCTACTGTAAAATAAGTATCTTTTTTTTTTTTTTTTTTTTTTAATGGCTTGTTTTAGATTTCTAATTCTTTTTCCATTGGGGTGATATCAATTTTGTTATTTAACAGACAAATAACTTCATCATGTGTTCTGGTTCAGAAGGAAGTAATGTGAGTTAGGACCTTGGCTCAGAGGAGGAAACTTGTACTTAAAAGTGAGCCTTAGACAGCCGAGTTCTTTCTATCAACTCGGTGCACATAACTGAGCACTAACGTACCATCCTATAACAGATCAGTGATATAAACCAGCACAAGCAGACTCGAAACAGGTCTGGGGAACCAGAGATCAGACATTAAGTAGATTTATAGTAAGTACTTAGCCCACTTCTAAAATCAGTGCTAGCTGAATTAAAAAGATGGTGGTTTTGAAGTGAAAAAATAAAACCCCAAGTGTTTGCAGCTAGGTGGTGCCATAGGCTTATGCAATCTCGACCAAATTAGTGATGCTTTTAAGAGCGGACTTGCATTCTACACTTGATACTGTACAAAAGCAGGCTATGATCCGGGAGTCAAAAACTGCTTCAAAGAGTCTGTTTTGCTGTATCTAGCCTTGCAGGAATAGTAGTCACTTCAGAATTATTTCTTATCTCATGAAACACCCTTAAATCAAGTAGAAATTACATGATGATCTCTCCATGAAGCAGCAGAATTGAGGTAATAACAGGGAACTTCAGTGATAGAGGAAGATATGTATTTCCTGACAAATACTGAAACTCTCTATGAGTTCTTCAAATTCATGCATACAAGTGCTAGACATGAAATAAGATCTGCCAAAACCACACAGCAGATTGCCTTGCTTGAACAGGAGCTAAACAACGTGAAATCTGATGAGAAATTACAGACACTGATAATATGCCTTAACACGAAGTCTTTAGCTAGTTGTGCACATGGAAATATATACTCTAGTGATCCCTCCTGAACACTGTATTCAGATTTGATTCTATACCCTCAATAGTTACTCAGTTCTTTCAGTTACTTTTCCTTGACTCCCCTAAACTCCTCAAAAATAGAAAGTATTTTGTTAATACTTAATACTCCCACAGATCTTATGTAGCTGGGGGAAACAGCAAGCTAAATAAATTTTTAAGGTTTATTTTCCAGATGGTGTACTTTCATACCACTCCTGAGGTTGACAGAGCTATTTTACTTGCATTTTTCCTGTGCTTCCTAACAATTTTGAGGTCAACTATTTTTTACACTACTAGGTAGCACAGTATAAATGACACCAAGTACAAATTCATCATCACTACATTAATTCATTTGACACAGCATTCAAAGTGCATGGCTTGTCAGCTTGAACTCAATAGTAAAATCTGAAGAGAAGCAACACAATAATTAGAAGTCAGAGTTTAGTTGAATTAGTCAATGTGGTTCTCTTGAATCTCTTTCCATATTACACATACACCTCTCTAAAAGTCAGGTTCATTTCCCTGTTTCTCTGGAGCTTACTGCAGTTCATGTGGCCACAGTCCCTTTTGAAGCTGCATATTAACAAACTGGGAAAGACCATCTGTCTTTGAGTACTACTTAGATATTATCCCCCTGTTTTGGGCAACAAGAAAGTCCTTTAGTGTATAACCTTGAAATCACTGAGTGGATTAAGATCCAGGACTTCCCCCTGCACTAGAAGTATCTCAATTGAATTTCTTAGCTAGGGTTCCTTTCTACTAGGTTATGCATTTCATTCTTCTCTTGTGATGGAGAGCTTCTTTCCTCTCCTTTCCATTTCTTCTACCTTCCTCACTCCCGAGTCACCACAGCATGTGGAACCATATCTTCGGAAGAAAAACAATTTATCTTACTGTAGGTGATCCATTTCTTAGTGTTCAGCACACTCTTTACACTTCAGTAAGTACAATTTGTGTGTCTTGCAGTAAGAGGGCTGTTGTGTTTATTCTGTGCTCTTTACTTGTGTCTTGATTATATAGTTTTTTCTTAGAGTGACATTTGCAGTGAAAATGTGTACAGGGTAGTTATATGGAAAATTGTTACCTACTGCTTATCTGTACTATGTCTTGTTTATTTTTATGCCTTTACCGGTCAAAACTCCCTGATTGTAAAGGAATGACTAATACCACTAGAAATTCCATTATTATTATCACAGGTAACCTGGGCTAGATGAGCTAGCAATAAAAATGAGAAGGTTACCATTAGTTCTTCTCCTAGTCACACTTGCAAGCTAATCTGTGACAATCAGCTATCTTGATGCCTTACTGAGTGAGGGCCATATCCAGTGGTTTTTATTCAGTCTCTGGACATGTTACACGTACAAACCTAAGAATGCAGCCCTTTACATGTCACAGTAGGATGGGGTACACCTCTGTAGGCTGTGACAGGCTGCCCTGCCTCTCTTTTCTGTAGTAGCTCTTCAAGTATGGCCTCAACCACAGACAGAACTCACACTTCAGAAACACGCTAGCATCCTGCCAGACCCACTTACACAGGCATCCATCTTTGAGGTGACAGGCTGATGAAGTGTCAAGCAAAGCACATATTGAGCCTTTCTGGAGCCTCTTTGTCACTGTGTAGCCACTTATACATCAGAGGATGATGTTCTGTTTTTGCACTATCATCATACAGCCAGGTGTTGATCAGATGGATAAGTCATTGGTTATACCTAGTCTTTCATAATGTAGTGTTTACATAGGTTGTTGCAGGGTGGTTTGAAAGAGGTAATTGTACAGCTGTCAATACAGAGTAAGTCAGTTCAAGGTGCTCAAGAACAAAAGGACTATGATGGTTATTAATTTTTTTGTGGATTTTTTGTTTGTTTGTTTGTTTTTGGTGGGTTTGTTTTTTTTTTTTATAATATAGAAAACAAAAACAAAACACAGGTCAGGAAAGTGTGCTAGTGACATGCCCTGTTAATGGCTGTCTTTAACGCTCTCTGATTAATTTTAACTCATTTTTAGTGGAGCTGGCCAACACTGAGCCATTTCAGCGTAAGAGTAGGCAATACCCATTTCCCCACTGCAGTGCAAATGGTTGGTATGTCTGTAAATATTAGGAAGCCTTAAGAGCTAACACGCAGATATCTAACATGGGATACATTGCTATAGATAATGATCCAAACACTAATTGAAAAGTAGATCTCCTATATAAAACAAGAGCAGTTCATATAACTGAATGCCAGAGACTTTTTTTACCCCCAGCTTAAGAGCTTTCAAGGCATGACTGATGTGACTTGCCTTGCTCCATCCAGCATCTGGGAGTACTATGCACTGTGCAGGATAAGCAGAATTCAGACTAAAGAGTTTCTTTCAATCACATTTTGTCTGCTGCAACACAGAAGCAGCTGTCAAGATGACCAAGAAACTGTTAAAAAAAGGTAAACTAACTGAAGGCAAAATCCCACTGACTGTATTTTTAGGCTGCAGGAATACAGTAAGAATTGGCAGCATCCAGGTGTAGCACATCATATCATACCTGTCATGTCCTCCTTTGCCTACAAGGATAAATATTTGAACTCAGCAACAATGGAGTCATTGAAAAACTTCAGAGAATGACTTCTAAGCAGATAGACACAGGAGAATCAATTGTGTGTCAATAGTCCTTCAAAAGACCAACAAAACTCTGCAAAAGGCTGCTTCTGCTTGAAGGAAGGTGTGCAGACACACAAACAGACCAAAAAACTACCACAAAGAAATATATATATATATATATTTAAAATCTACTTGTATGATAGGATTCATAGAGTGTGATAACTGTTCAATTTGTACAGACGGACAATTTTTCTGCCTCCTCGAAAATGTTTCTCAAGCAGCAGCAAATGTTCTTCTACCTTTCTGGCACACCTCTTGAAAGGCTATGAAGTAATTTCTCTTCAATAGTCTTGTATTTTACCTCCTACTAGAACCCTGGGTTTCCAATGAACTGTGCAAAACCTTCAGGGTATTTTAAACACACATTTTATAAACTAATTCAGAAGTTCCCTCCATACATACTTTATTAATTTCAATTTCAACTTCCTCTCTACCACCTCAGTGCAAGACTTTTCTCTACAGTCATGTGAGCTGAAAACTTGCCTGTATCTTTACATCTCATCAGCTGAAAAAAAATTCCTCATTTCCTCACCTGCCTGTTTTTAATTTATTTGTCCTTCTACCTAATTTAACTTCATAAAGGACTTTGAGATCACATTTACATCAAAGACACTCCACAGGACGCCTCTCTGCATTGTGTTCATGTTCTGTTCATTCATCAAATACTCGCCTACTCCATTTGGAAAATACATTATTGAGTTTCTCCTTCCTTTTAAAATACCAGGAGTTAAGAAAAGAAAACCTGTTTTTTAAGCCTAAATGTTTGTATGTTTTCAACAGGACACTTATTTGGATGTTTTCTCTTGTTTACCCTGAAAGTTTTCATCAACTGTAAAGGAAAACAACGTCAAACTCCAATGGATTGAGATGGTGACAGATATTGAAGGAGATATAGAAACCTTTCAATGACAGTAATGAATGAAGTGACACTTTGGTCTCCTACTGACTGCTAGAGGGCTAACATTTTCTGTTCCCAAGTCCTGATTAGAATTTTATTTTAAAGGCAAAAACAATAGTCAGGCTCTGAATGCTCCTTGCCTTTTTCTAACTCCCTCCCTTCCCTGCCCCGCTTTCCTCCCCCCTCTACAAACTACGTGAAAGATGAAAGACATTTCCAGCATCAGATTTTTGTATATGACCTTCCCTTCTGCACCCACATATGCATCATGTTATGCTAAATTCCCTGGGATCTGTACAGCCTGGAAGTGTGATAAGTTAATGTTTTATTTATAAGTGTGGCAAATTCATATCCCATTATATTATCTCAGCTGGGCTAGTTAAATTCATTTCACCTCATTTCCTATATAACTGAAGTTTCCATCTACCCTCCAATCTCGGCAGCTGCCTCTAATCACATTCCCTTTTGCTGTAATTTTCCTGTGGGTACATAGCAGCCCATAATAAGCTTATCAGAAGCAGTTGTTTGTATTATTATTATTATTATCATTCATCTGCTGATGGCATTTTACTTTTAAAAAAGGGTACTGGTCACTGTGGCTTCAGCTTTGTATAGCAAGGGGAAGTTACCCTACACTGTGTCTTCCATCTTTGTTTTGCAGCACTTCATTATTAAAGTCCAGGAATTTGTTATGGTTGTGTATCATACGTCAGTTGGGCTTTGTATTTTTCTGTTCCATATGTAGTACTTCTATAACTCCTGTAATCTGACTGAAACAATCCATAAACTGTTTTAACCTTCCCCTCCTGACTATATTGTCATCTTTATTTTAGAGGTGGAGAACTGAGGCAGCATAGAGAGCAGAGAAATGTCCTTACAAACCCAAGGAAGGGAAAAAAAAAAATAAAAATGCAGACTTGTGACCAAATGCCTGATCACAGTCACATTTTCTTCCTAATGGAAACAGAGGCCATCAAGAAGGCAGTACACAGAATTTGCTGACATTTAAAAGAAAATGTTTTCAGTGAGCTGCTGTCAGTAATGAGACTATCAGCAAGAGACAGCAGAAATGAAAACTGCAAATAAGGGAAAGGAAGGCCTGCTAGTACCTAGGCTGGTTGGTTTAATAGAAGAATGGCACAAGAAATGACCAGCTGACAGGACAGAATGGGGTGGGAGTAATCCAGATTTAGACAGAAAACATGGTGAAAGGTAGAGTACAATAGTTTGAATATATAAAGGCAATCTGTAAGTTAATAATTAGAAGGAAGATAAAATACTCAGCTTTGATGGTTAGAAATGGGATATATGATAGTTTCTTACACATATTTGTAAGTTCAGAGTATTTCCTTATTCATATGTTAATATACTTGATGTTTTCCATATTGATCTTCTCCAGATAAATGGCTGACACTTAGAAAGATACACATCAGAGAATATATTCCACTTTTGAGTATTCTAGGAGTAACCATCAACTGACTTAAAATTCCCCTGCCAAAGCACACTCCCACTTAACAACTCACAATGAGTATCTGTACAGTCACTTGTTGCATATTTAACTTGCACAGTTAGCTCCACACAGTTTTCAGACTGGGACTGTATAATGAAATATACCAGCCTGGTATCCCTAAATCCATGTAATTTTAAGTAAAAAAATAGGTTGAAATAATGAAGCAGAGAAAATATTTTTAACTGTGCACCATTTATTCTGTTCTATACTAAACACTCCCTGCCTTTGTTAATTAAGTGACTCATTTTTAACACTGTGCTGTTAAACCCGTGCTGCTTAATGTTCTGTGTGACCAGTATCTAGCTCGTGTTAGTCATTGAATCCCTCAGTTTATTAGTGACTGAAATTCAACAACATTCTCCCCTAAAATAAACACCTATTAATGTATCCAAATATGCAATAAGAGAGTGAACAACCTTGATTCTGGTGCAAATTCAATGTAGTCAATGGAACGACTCCTGTGCAAAACCAGCCAGAACAGGGCCCCAGATTGCTAACAATGATAATTTCCTCATCAGATCAAAGTCCCACAGTACACTGCACTGCTATTTGCTGACCTCTTGGGTCCAGATTCATCTTCAGGGTAAGTTGAGTGATGTCAGTAGGATTTAACACAAGCTGTAATGGTAGGAATGCACACTTACTGAGTAATACACAATTTACAAAAGTGAGTTAGAGACCATTGTGCAAAGTTCAAAAGATAGTTTGCAAAGGCTTCATTGGGCAAATACAACTGAATCAGGAGAAATCAGAAAACCACTTTTCCAAAATGAAAAGAAAGCATCCTGTAGAATTCACATTATATGGGCACTGATTTACTGTATCAGGAAGGCATTTAGTGAATGTTAAGGATTTGTTTCTTTACTGAAGTTGATGGGCTTGCCAGAATAGGTAAACCATAGACATGCTGATTAGGTATCCCCTAATAAGATCTATTTCACCCACAACCTGTATTTGCTTTTTACATCGTACTCTCAAATCTGCTTGTATATAAGTTAACAAAAGCAATGTATTCAGTAACGCAATTGAATGCACATTATTTTTCCCCTCCTGTAATGAAGTCAAGATCCCAGCTAAATGCTTCGTGACACATAATTCAAAAAATGAATCCAAATCCACCATCAGCAGTGTTTATTTATTCGAAAGTAAAACTGAAAACAATTGCAAGGCCAGACTCCTGTTATTTGTATGTTATTGAAATGGTTGTACTGATTTCAATAAGATCTTAATTATATCTTAAAATGTCTTGCATCTTTGCTTGGGTCTTGAGATTCACGTGCTTTATTAAGTCTCACACCTTCTACATCAGGTTGTACTGCTTATTGTTTTTGAGAAGGATCCATGAGATCCTTTTAGTTTATCACATGGAGGGGGGAGGGGTGGGGGGGAGCAGGGAGAATCAGGGGGAAAGAAAACAAAAACATTTCAACCTTCAACTCTCATAGAAGACCAACCAGCTGGAAACCATCCTTGGACTGTTTAGCTTCTCCTTTAAGCTACTGATGAAGTGGAGTCCACATTTCTAGACTGCCTGGTCTAGCACTTCATTCGTCTGCTTTGTAGTATGCAACTCCTTATATTTGATCTAAATCTATGCTAAAAATAAAATCAACTTTTACCAATTTCCCTTGAGATATATATAATGTTTTATTAATTAGAAAGCTTATCACAGAAAGGTAGGGTTTGGAAGGGACCTCTGGAGATTATTGAGTCCAACCCCCCTGCCAGAGCAGTTTCACCCAGAACAGGTTGCACAGGAACATGTACAGGCAGGTTTTGAAAGTCTCCTGAGGAGACTCCACAACCTCTCTGGGCAGACTGTTCCAGTGCTCCATCACCCTCACAGTAAATAAATTGTTCCTCATGTTTAGGTGGAAATTCATGTGTTCTAATTTGAGCCCATTGTCCCTTGTCCTATTATGGGGCACCACTGAAAAGATATTGGCCCCCATCTTCTTGACACCCACCCTTCAGACACTTACAAGCATTGATAAGATCCTCTCTCAGCCTTTTCTTCTCTAGGCTAAAAAGACCCAGGTCTCTCAGCCTTTCCTCATAAGAGAGCTGCTTAAGTCCCCTAATCATGTTTGTAGCCCTCTGTTAGATTCTCCGGTAGTTTCCTGTCTCTCTTCAGCTGGGGAGCCCAGAACTGGACACATTACTCCAGAGGTGCCTCACTAGGGCAGAGTAGAGGGGGAAGAGAACCTCCCTTGACCTGCTGGACATACTCTTGTTAATGCACCCCAGGATACCATTGGCCTTCTTGGCCACAAGAACACACTGCTGGTTCATGTTTAACCTGTTGTCCACCAGGACTCCCAGGTCCTCCTCTGCAGAGCTTCTTTCCAGTAGGTCAGCCCCTAACCTGTGCTGGTGCAGGGGTTATTCCTCCCCAGGTGCAAGGAAGAGGTCATGTCTCTCTACCTTTTTTATTTTTTTTTAAAATATCTGCCTTTTTTTGCAGTTGTGAGATCTGATGTGTGTTAAGACCTTGGCTTTACTACTTATATTATTTGACCTGTTGGGAGGTCTCAGTTACTTCAAGAGTTTGTGTGAAAGCCTCCCTATTCGCAGTACAGCAGACAATCTACACACAAACAAAACTAGGCTTAGGCCTTTTATCCCTTATCTCTAGGGTGTACAAGCTCTTACTGTCAGAACCAAGAGACAACATTAATGGCCAGAGTTAGAAGCGTTCTTGGTGCACGGACTAGGAAGGGACATCACTTGTAGATAGAAAGATGACATCATTTCATAGCCGTAGAGAAAAGGTCTGCTAAAGTTGTTTTCTCTCAGACTGTCCATTGCTTAAAGAAAAAACACATATTTGTTCTGGATTTTGACCAGAATATGCCTTTTCTCCAACACCTATCATATAATTAAAAAAAAATTAAAAATAGGCTTTTGTGTCATTAAGTCCTGGGTTACGCTTGCATGGACTGGGATTTTCACTCTCAGGCTAAGATATAAGCAGAAGATGTTGAAGACAATATGATATTAGAAGCACAAGCAAGCCAGCAGGGTTTGCTTTATCTGAATTAGTGATGTTTCTATCCCCATATTTTATAATCTTTCACATATTGTGAATAAAGCAAGATCAGCCTTGAGAAATGCCTATTTATCCTGCAAGATAACAGCGCTTTGAATTTCTGTACAGACCCACATCTAAGGCTTTCAAAGAGCTTTACAAATGTTAATCCATTAAGTATCAGTGTAAGGCATTCCCATGAGGCAGATGTTTTTAATTACCTCCATTTCACAGAGCAGAAGCAAGCAAGGCTCAGGGAGATCTAACCACCTTATTTGTAAGGTAATATAGCAAATCAGAGCACAATCAGGGAGAGAACCAGAGTTTTGACACTCAGCTCGCTGCAATGGCTTCTGTCCCTTTCAATACTTTTAGTATTTTTTATGTCTTAAAGAAGATGGCAAAGAAGGAAGTTTTAGTAAAGGGATCAACTGGTTAGTTTTTGGCATGAGGTTACCCAATAGAAGCACTGGACAGAATCTTTGCTCCATGGATCAGTAGTCAGACTGTCACCCTGAATGTCACTAAGCTTGTGGAAATAAATAAATAAAAAAGCAATAGCTACCTGATTTCCCTAAAGGATATGTATCAGTAGACTTCATGTCACCTGAAGCAAATAGCATGTATGTTTAGAGCCAGTCCATTCACCTGACATCAGGCTTGCCATCAAGAAATACTGACCTCTCTCTAGGTTCTGCTGTGGGGACTTTCTCTATCAGTCTTTTTTCATGCATTTGCAGAAAAACATTGTAATCCAACTCTTACAATCTCATTATCTCTGTGCTATTAGCAAGATTTTCATATATTCCAGAGGAGGCAAAAAGTGTGAGAAGGTGACACATAAGACTGTTTATGCTTTTACAAGAAAGAAGACAAAGCAGTTTTGATGAAGAAATGGGTCTTGGTTGCCCTCTTCTAATAGAGCCATTATTGAAAGAGTAGGGTTCCTTTTCTCTGATGCTTGTTTTCATAATCTTATGGAAAAGTAAATGCTCATATATATATATATACACAAACAATCTCTCCTCCCCTAAGGAATAATAAATTGTCCTATTGAATACCTATTTAAACATTCATAGACACTCTTTTCTCCTGATCTCCTTGCCCAGCTCTGTATGATGGAGAAAAAGATGCTGCTTATTTGAAATTATTGGAAACTGATTAGCAGAGTACTCAAGTTGAAGTTACAAGGAGAGGACAATATATCTGTAATAGGGATATGCACAAGTCTTCCTAGGATAAATCCAGAATAGGCATGGATAGTTCTGGCATGTGAGTAGAGTATTCTTGGCCAGTGACCTTACTAGGGCCTTTTTTTTTTTTTTTTTTTTTGCTAAGTATCCTGAAGCAGGGACACAAACCCTCTTCTCAATTTTTATCCTATGAGGAATATTCAGCATTAAAACATTCTTAATAATCATAGAATGGTTTGGGATAATGTTATTCTTTGTAATAATTCTGAATAATCTTATCCTTTATTATATCTAACTTCCTAAACCTCTTCCTCAAGTAGCTATCCTGTGATTGAATCACTAAACACTGCATAGCTGCAATCATTTTTTTCTTTTGGGTTTATACCATAATATATCTTTCTCATTCCTATTACCCAGAATACTTTCACTTTGAAATTAAGTTGAGCACCCTGGTTTGCACAGCACTGCTGTCTCTCTGAGGTATGTGCCATCAACAGTATCATCATGTGCCATCAACCTGGACTCTGTAGTCTGAATAATACAGTTATGTTCCATCTCTCACATCTCATGTTGGTTTTTAAACATGGTGAAGCAATATAGTGAGATTTAAATGGAGTAACATTTGTTAACATTATTTACTGGAAATGCAAATCTATGATCACTTGGGTACTCAAGGATGCCTTCTTGTGAACACATCTTTGACCTATCTGCTCCATGAACAAGCAGCCCTTAAGAGAAGTTGTACTAACTGCTGGTAATAATGCAGCTCTGGCAGGATTAGCTATCACTACTCCCCTTTACTTTGCCTACCTTTCTCAGCCTATGCATCTTTGATCTTCCTTGTCACAGACTTGAATCTGTGCCAGCATCACCATTTAGATATTTTTACTTTGGCAATGGCAAACACCAAGCAGCACAGCATTTGTATGTTCCTGGGCAGACAATGACCAACAGCATTTCATCTGGTAGCTGGAATCCAACATATGCTGCTCATGACTTCCTTTACAGGGAAACTATGTTCTGTCACTGTGCGATGCATTTGCTAAGGGGCTCCAAACGTGTTTACATATTACATTATTCACCATCTAATAAGCACACTGATCACTTGTTTCACTTAGGTCTTCCCCGTTGGCTTTAGAGGGTTTCTGAAATACACAGTTTTGGAAATGTGTGTATACACACTGATCGTAACAATAACCTTGGTCAGGTGAACTGCAGGCTTCTCATTTTTGCTGGTGTTACTGAATTCATTATAGATCTCTCCAGTAGCTGACAGCTTCCCTGCTAGTTACCATGCATAATTTTGACGATCAGTTCAGCCCAGGTCTGCAATATGTGTCAGGGGGTTGCTGAGAAAAATAGCATGCAATCAAGGAACTGAAATGCACCATAATAGACACACAAGAGGACTGAACTGAAATTCTGTGTACTGCCATCATTCTGCCACTTTACAACTTTTCACTACAAAGTTGCAATCTTAATAAAATGCTTCTTACAGTATGTATATCTAATTTACAATCAAGAGAGAAACATACTTGTTGCTAGGGCATTTAAATCAGAGAGTCTGTGCTTTACCTTGTACTACAAAAAACAGAGGGCAACAGTTCAAGCAAGGGGAGCTCTAAAGAACCTTTGGGAGAGGTGATGGACATAGAAACAACAATTGTTTTCCATTTATTTATTTGTTCTCCCTATTCATCTCTGTCCTGTGTTATATCCTTGTACTAAAATGTCAGTTTCTACACATGAATTTCTTTTCCTTTTACCTCACTTTCTTTCAGAATTTTAATTTGGACCTGGGGCTCTCTTTTATATATTTACTCAATGCTTGGCACAGCAAAGCTCTGATCTCAGCTGGGCCCTCTTGAAGCTTAAATTTTAACTGTTGCCTGCAAGATGCAGTGTTTAAAAAGAAGCCCCTTGTAGTCTAGCTTTAGGCCATACAAACAATACCCTTAGAAAAGAGCTTAATAGTCTGCAAAATAATCGCTCTTAGCCAAGCTATTTGCACTTACATGAACAAGAATAGGGATTTGAATGGTCTATGTGGCTATGGCAGCTACACTCCATCTCCTGTGCTTCTGTACTCAGAGACACAGTTCTTGTGGGAGTAAGCAGCATTTCCATATTGTAAACACTCATTTTTTTAATATATGTCATTAATCATGCAAGGAAAACTAAGGCAGAAAGTCCACATTTGACTTTATACCAAATTAATCACAAGGCTAGTCCTCCATTTTTACTGATCTGTTAGGATGGGTCTTTTCTATTGCAGTCTGTGAACAGATGCAGAGGGCAAACTATCACATTCCTGCATTCCTCCATCCTGTCTGGTACCTGTCACTGTCATTTGATGGTGATGATGTAGGTTGGGCAGCACCGCATGCAGAGCTTTCGAGAGGCTGAACTGAAGTGACAGAGGTGACTAAGGCCAAAGGCTCGCTGCTGACCGGGGTTGGAAAAGGTCGGTCACACTTTTCACCCCTAGCACTCCTTGTCGTCTCCTTACTTGTTCATGCTGTGAGATCATCCCAAGCCTCTGGCACGAAGATGCAGTTTTCCCTGTGAGCCACTAGATGTCTTAAGATCTCTTTGGTTCAGCATCCCTTTCAATAACCAAAACTGTTACCAGGGAAAAGAAAGGAACAGCATCCCAGCTAAGCCATGGGAACAGCAGCATGGTCGCTGGTGGGGAATTATTTTCCAGATTAAAGTAATATCTACTTTATAAATGTATTCAGTTCAAGCACTGAAAGGAAAAGCTGTATACATATTAGGGAATTTATCAATATCTCCGTTGAAAGAGATTGAAAGATGTTTCCTCAGGGCCACGCTGATAGAAGCCAAGAAATTAATATTAGAGAGATAGAAATCTCTCAATTGCCCCAAATAATAGACAGTTCTGCAGAAATTTAGCGTTTCTGGCAAAGGTGCCCCAGAAGTGCAGAGCACAGCAAGAAACAGTACAATCAAGTACTGGTATTATTGCACAGTGGTATAAGCTCAAGTAATGCCACGAATCTCAGTGGAGTTATTCTATTTTACATCAGTGTTAAATGAAAGCAGAATATGACTCCTTGAGTACTAGACTTGTGCTGGATTAGAGCTCAAACTCTCAAAGCATGGGGCATCTTTACCCAGCTACAGCAAAGCTCTTAAGTACATGCTAGCCTTTAATTCCTTGCAGGGAGGCACTTGCTGACTGTGGTCGGAATACCCCTCTAAGTCAGCATGCATGAGCTTTGCTCTGGCATGACCAAGCCTCTCAGGACACAGGGCACAGACTGTGAAGTGATTCAACGAGCAGGCCCTGCCTTGCCAAACTGCCAAATCTAGGTGATCAGTAGCTACCATACAGCATACTTGTCCTGCAGCTGGCCCATAATTGAATTATTTATCTGCCTTTTTTTTTTTAAGCATGAATTCATCCTCAGTAGGCACCTTGGGGTAGATTTTAGTGAGGTAAAGATCAGACAGCAGCTATTGCTGAAGACATTTAAAGACTATAGATAAATATTTGTTGCATACACTTTCATCTCAGGTTAGAGAGCTCTGTCTAAACTAGGGTGAGCTGAGACAGCTTCCTGGACTTCCCTTGTCACTCTCATGATCTACACACTTTGTTTAATGAGTGAACATTCACATTTCATGATAAAGGTTCTTCTACCCAAGCATTTCAACAGTTTTTACATAGTAAGAAAGTATCGGGAGGCCCATTTTTAGAAAAAGTGGGTCTTGCAGCAATCAGTTCTGCTACTCAAAGATAACCAGCAAATTAGTACTAGAGGTGAAAAAATAGCAAAGCTATCTGGACTCCTGCCTTTTTGCTTTGAGTGCTACATGAAGTGTTTAAAAAATGAGTGGACGTAACACTTGAGGCTATGGTCTAATAGATAGATAGATGGATGGATGTTAGGATGAAGGTTGGACTCGATGATCCTAGAGGTCTTTTTAACCCTAAAGATTCTGTGATTCTATGACCTTGCTCTATTAGTACACCTGCAGAAGATCACCTTTATTTGTTCTCTGGGTTCTTCTGAAAAGCTCTATGAAAGAGCTTGGGGGATCCCCACTATAGAAGAAAAATCTGATAAAATAGGTGAAACTGCTCAAAACTGAACAGTTGCTCTTAGTTTCTACAAAAGTAGTCATCATATTTAGAAAGCAGCTTTGTCTCCTATTGCAAGAGAGGATGTTGATACAGGCTTACCTATGCCAGGCTTTAAAGCACCAACTCTCCTCCTCTCTGTTTTTTCTGATATTAGAATGCATTTGCTCCAGGCTGCACCTTCAGGGGCCTGCAGTACCTCACTTTTCTAGGGAACTCTAACAATAAATCTCTAGGCAAGTGGTTCTAAGAATTAGCTAACACAGAAGCAAAATTCAGTTGGGCACATTGCTGTTGTATAATCACTGTAATCAGGCTTATACTTATGAGTTTATACATTATACATCCACCCACCTAGATTCTTCTCAAAATCTGATCTTTCTAAGTGTGAGGTGAAAGGAGCTTGGTGACCCAAAAATTCACTTGGGGATTTATTCTCAACCCTTCCTCCCCCAACTTTTTCCTCCAGCTTTACTAGTCTTCTCCTTTTTTTTTTTTTTTTTTTTTTTTTTTTCCCCTTCTGAATTACCTCCCATAGAGACTTACAGGACCTGCAAGGCAGGACAACCTTGTGCTCAAATAGCAACACCATGCAGAAGACACTGCTCTGTAAATTGAGGCATCAGCAAGAACCACAGTCATAAGCCCCAAATGCCTGCTACCTTTCAGCTGAAGAATTACCTCTATTCATAACCACCACAGTAAAGTCTTAGCAGTTCTAACCAAGAAAAGCAAATAAAGACTCACCTTTTTTCAGACCCACTCACGTGGCACTGTAGAAAATCACATTGCCATTCTTATGTAAAGGGTGCTTTCTGCATCA